>VOMN01034606.1:0-70211 GCA_014899125.1 Orchestia grillus
ACGGTCGGCACACAAAGTTTTGAACGCCTGAAAAATTGAATGCTTATCAGAGGTTAATTTCTCATTATTTGAGTTCACTTCTTAGCGATAGAAAGCGCTTCCTTGCTAATTTCGAAAAAAACGTGTATACTGTGCCCACCACAGACTGTGCTGCTAACAAAAAGTAAAATTCTAGTCTGACAACAAAAATGAAATAAAAACTCACTGAGAATTCACAATTCTGCTGCAAATGTCAAAATTTAAATTCAGACTGAGGACAAAAAAAAATCTAATTTGTTTCTCCTAAACACTGCTGAATTATTAAGGGTTTTTTAAATCGTGTCAGGTTC
Source organism: Orchestia grillus (assembly GCA_014899125.1). Lineage (NCBI taxonomy): Eukaryota > Metazoa > Arthropoda > Malacostraca > Amphipoda > Talitridae > Orchestia > Orchestia grillus. The sequence goes on from VOMN01034606.1 coordinate 330, forward strand.
AGAGTACCAATCAGCTCACAGAGAGGTTGGTGTAATGGACGTATGCAGGGCTAAAAACTCGAGGCGCAAACTTTGGCAGAAGGCAAGGGCACTCAAAATGAACACTTTTGCTAATAAAATATTTTGAAACACATTTTTTTCAAAGCACTGAGGTTTGAAATTCAACCCCCTTGATGCTCAGTTTATCATATTTTCGAATCTCTAAAATTTATTTTTCAAATTAGATGGTACCTTTAATTAAATCTGGCAACACTCAATCACCTAGTGTTTACAAATCAGTTCACGTTGCGACATAATGTTGATGTCATGGCATGCTTATCAATGAAGAAATGTTGAATATGCACATGGCTCACGGTACAGGCAACGCTAGAGGCGCTGCTAGGTTGTATCAAGAGCGTTTTCCAAATCGATGTTTGCCCCGATATCGCATGTTCACAAACACACATCGTCGTCTACGCGCACAAAAAAGCTTCAACACGAACAGAAGAGAATCAGGTAGGCCTAGGAATCGAGTGATGCGGTTGAGGACGACGTGCTGCAGTACTTCCGTGACAGGCCTCATGCAAACACCCGAGCGAGCACTCTGATATTCATTTCATTTACTAATAAGAAATTTCTCAGAAATGAAATGTTATTTACTGTATTCCAAGGTTAAATTTCATACCCCAATGCCTTGAAAACTAAGGAGTTTTGACATATTTATTATTCGTGATAAAGTGCTTATTTTGTTCCTCCCTACCTACTGTAAAATTTTGTTCCTCTCAGTTTTCAATACCCTGTACATGGAATGTTTTTTTGGCACCATATGACAGACGAGCCTGGCTGTCTCTCCAGGACTGAATTGCTCTCAGTGACATCGCAATGAAACAGACGCCATGTTTATGCAAACTTATAAGATAAGTTGGCTGATGATGATTATGATTATTCGCACCCGAAGGCCAATTACAATTACACCAGCGAAATAAATTTTGTTCACGCTCGAGCGCATTCTGGGCATTGAGTTCCGTCTAGCAAAGTTCGGTATCGTATGGACGGGAACCTCGCATGTCAAATCTGGACACGCAACACATTAGAACTCTTATATATATGCGTAGAAGCAGAGAAAATCGAAGAGGAAGCAAAGAGTTGTCTTTAGACGATGAGGGAGGGCAAGAACATCAAATATGTGCGGGAAGATGGGACTAGCAATAAAGCAGGACGAGCGACTGGGATGGAGTTGGGTACAGTTGGGAGGGCGCATTGAGGCGTTGGGAGGGCGCATTGAGGCGTTGGGAGGGCGCACCGACGAGTTAGGAGGGGTACTGGGGAGTTGAAAGAGCAGAGAGGGAGCTACATACAAAGAGGGAGCAGGGAGAGCAGGTGCGGTTTTGGCTAAGAGGGAGCAGGCAAGCGCTGGGGACGCCGGGGTATTTTGGGAACAGCAAAACCCCAGGCGCTGCAACGCGAGAGCGGTGACAAAAACGACTGGGTGCGTCGTGCCTGCGATGCTCATTAGAGAAGCGGTGCTCAGCGTTGTGCCATGTGCGCTCAAATGAATTTATTCCGGCCTGCCAGCCTATCTTTTGACTCGACATGACCGCTTCGAGTTGAGAGCATGCCGTAGAAGTCAAGTCTGCCACTAAAGCTGCATCATTTTCAAAACTTGGAGTATTTTTTGCCACTGAAGATTAAGTTATGAAGACAAAGCACACCCGTTTTATGATGTTATGTTAAGCGAGAGATTCATACAGAGTGATGCACGGAAAAACTCGTCGTTCGACAAACATGAACGATTTAAGAGCTCGTTCCATGTTCTTCACACAAACATTGGAGTAAATGTTTGAAATGTTGAGTACGTACAGTATCTGAACCCGCTCGCCTAACTTCCTGGGCCTTCATAAGAATTAAAAATCACCATGTTGTGATTGTGTTTGTACAAAATGATGCTTTCGTGTAAGCTTGGCCATTAATCGTAAATATGAGAATTACATATTTTAAATTCAGTGAGGTTTATTTGTGAAATCAGCACCTTTTATTCGCCACACGTTTCTAAAAAACTGCCCTCATAGCAAATGTGTCTTACTTGCGGCCAACTCTCCTATTTAAGAAAGGTATTCTGAACTAGGCTGCGTCTCGAGGCAATAATTCTGAGGCTCAGAAAAATCTCAAACGAAAGGTGAATGTGTCGCGAAAGGTGAATGTAGGGTCAAATTTTCAATACATTTCTTAATACCGTGAACTGCTACCTCTCCTGCTCCGTTTGGCGGGCGAAGTTTTGGTGTTGACTCACCCACACCCTTTGTGAGGAGCAGGTGGGAGTCTTCTTACAGCTCATGCGATTTGTTTCTACAAAATTTGAACATCTGAGCTGGTAGCGCTTGTCTGCGCTCGCAGGAAGGGGGAGCCTGAGCGGGGATGGGGTAGACGCTTCAGCGTGAAGGTGGAAACAGAGGGGATGAATTAGGTAGGGTGGAATAGGTAGGGTGGAATAGGTAGGGTGGAATAGGTAGGGTGGAATAGGTAGGGTGCAATAGGTAGGGTGCAATAGGTAGGGTGCAATAGGTAGGGTGCAATAGGTAGGGTGCAATAGGTAGGGTGCAATAGGCAGGGTGCAATAGGTAGGGTGCAATAGGTAGGGTGCAATAGGTAGGGTGCAATAGGTAGGGTGCAATAGGCAGGGTGCAATAGGCAATGTGCAATAGGAAGGGTGCAATAGGTAGGGTGCAATAGGCAGGGTGCAATAGGCAATGTGCAATAGGAAGGGTGCAATAGGTAGGGTACAATAGGCAATGTGCAATAGGAAGGGCGCAATAGGCAGGGTGCAATAGGCAATGTGCAATAGGTAGGGTGCAATAGGTAGGGTGCAATAGGTAGAGTGGCCCACGGTCGTCGATCTAGCAGGCCCACGACGCCGAGGTACGAATCTTGTGCACAATTTTTCACTGACCAACGATTGCCTGCACTGGGGCACAGGTCGCAGAAGGCGCCAGGGAGCAATGCCGGAGAGTCAAGTCGCCGGTTCATGCAAGAAAATGTGCTAATATTTCATCAAAAAATTACGCCCAATTTGCACAAGAAATGTATTACTGTTTAATGTTAAAATTCAATTACAATTGAAATAGATATGCAATGCATGCCATGATTCGAAAGCTGAAATAAAATATGTCTCAGGAGTAATTCTTTGAACATATATACGTCCTTGACGTTCCTTAGTTCGTAAGGTCAAGCTTTGGAAGTTGGAGCCGCGAAGCATAGATGCTAAATTTCTATTATAATAGAGTTTTGCATTTTTCTTTCATTCTAATGACCTCAATTTTGTATAGCTACCAGCTCTTTATTGGTACGTAAATGTAAATTCAAAAGAATGTAATAATGATAGATTGAATCTTGGAGAAACTCGCTTTTAATTTCACTTTAAGAACACAAGGTCACAATCTATAAATTAAAGAAGCTTTTCCATTGAAATCAATTCTGTTAACTGTTCGTAGTGAACGAATGAATGCAGCTGTTGAATGAATGTGCATTAGACACAAAGCCTTAAGCAAATGTGTACAACTTTGAATGCAAATGAGAGACGATCAGGGAATGAGAGGACAAGTCATAGCCTCCTACGACCAGGAAGGCACCACCGCGGCCCTTGATGACTTTAGAGCATGGCGAGATCATCGCAGAGAAGCAGCAAAAATCCTCGCCAAAGAACTAGAAAAAGAACATTCGGATACAATGCCCCGAAGGATAAGACTGCTCGAGCGATTTCAGAGGGCTGCGGAATTCAAGAAGTCCAGAATTGAACCTTGTTCTGACTCGATAAGAGCTGATGTATTAACACGAGCGCTATTGTGTCGCTAAATTTCCTGGGCAGATTCATGCTAGATGTGTACAGGCAATCGTGGTTTGTGTTTGCTCGGAACAGTTCATATCTTCGATGACAGGTGTTAGATACGACATAGATTGAAATGGGTTTTGCCGCATTCTTACGGTAAAAACATACTTCGTTCATTTCTTGTTGCATGCTTCACTTCAGGAAATAAAGATCTGTCTGGATATTATGAAAAGGGAGTCAAAATTGACAGATATGGATTTCCACATACTTGGCGACAAGGTTATTCTTTGAGTTACTCTTTGGCTTAGCATTTCAAGTTCTAATATGATCTAGCGAACGTTCAGGCGAATTCTAGAGACATGTCAGCAAAATTTAAACCCATTCACTTCGAACAAATTAGCTACTCCAAAGTCCCTCTTCAACTCAATCTAATGGATATTTAAATTTTATCCATGTCAGAGAACTAATAGATGTTCCTGTAAAATTAAAAGCTATTCATTACGCAGACTTGCTTTTAGAACAAATGCTTTTCTTGAGTTGAAGAGCACTTTTCGACTTCATGCTGGAGTTTCCAACAGGATTTAGCACCATCCCACTTTCTGAGTCGACCACTGCTGAACTTAAATGAACTTTCCATCGTTTGTGGGCAAGAATTAATGCCCCCCCAAGAAATTCCGATCTTCACCTAACAGAAATTTATGCCTGGCTCACATTGGTGACGATGTTCTCGTGAAGTTCTTAAACGTCAATCGGTGTCCCTAAGAAAACTTAAAAATAACTGTTTTAATTCGATAAAAACAAGCCCGTGCCGTGTCTGATGCGTTTAATCGTAAACCTAATGATGAAATTCGCCACATAGGTGGTTACATATTGATATAGTTTTTGTTTATCACTTCTTTATTGTATTTCAATCAGCAGATTAAAAATACTCTTTTGTTCTTTCTTGAGAAATTAAAAAATTGTTTTTATAATTCTAAGTGACCTGCTTGTCCCTAATCGTAAGAGGCCTACATATGTTCTATTTCTAAGTAAAGTACTTTTCATAATTGTTAGTTTAAAAGTGCGTGCGAAATTACATGATTCTGCCTATACAAGAACTCAACTCTCAGCTCATGAGGAGGCCCCTTAACAAATGTGCGCAGTTTAGGTACCCGAGTCTAAAGAAAACTTACTGAAGGATTCGTGTGCTATTAACTCAAAAGATACAAATTTAAGCCACCTTAACTTAACTTACAATTTTTTTCGGAAACAGAATTTGTTAGTCTGTTACTAACATAATCGTGAGACCAAATTCTTCTTACTGATGCACTCTAAATTTGGAGGCTCTTCTTCAGCAGTTTCTGAGACCTAATTTTCAGCCTGTGTTGGTTGTTATGAGCTCTGCCTTATTTTGGAACTCAGGGATTGATTCAAAAGATGGGATTTGTTTGTATTCTTTCCGTCACTTTGAGGAGCGTCAGGATTGGCCCGTGCTAGAAGTTTTTAAATGGAATGTTTTCAAAATTCATCTCCTTTTCTCGCTTTATGCAACAAATTTTCTCGACTAACTTCACTTACAAATAATACACTCGTGTTAAAAAAAATGAACAAAATGTTTTAGGTGAAAACCAAAAATATGGACGATTTTTCGTCCACTAAGCTAAATTAAAAAATATTTTCATAGGATTATCGTCTTATTGTATAATAATTCATCATTCAAAATGACTGGTAGAAAAACGATGTCGATGAAGCAACAAAAAACAGGATTGCAGGATTAAGGCCGTCAAATAAGACTTTCAAGGATACTCAAGATATCCTTCAAAAAGAAAAATAGGGAATATCGTTGGCAATTGTGAAGCGAATAAACTTAAATTACAAAAAAAAAAGAATTCTATCAAACTAAGATCTGGTAGACCTAAAGCCTCGACTGCCAAAAAGGACCACACGCTAAAAAAGATTATATCGAAAGATCGGGAGAACACCTTTTTGGATCAATCGAAAGAATTCAAAACCACAAATGAGAACACACTATTAAGAACAACAATAGCAAGAAGAATGGAAGAATTTAAATTCAGTTAAAAAAAAGTGCCATGGAGCCCTAACTAAGAAAGAAAAACATCATAGATAGAAAGCCATTTGCTTCACTTTATGGCACGAAAGATTCCAAGAGGTTTGAGAGAATCGCACGGCTGTGAACCTCGATGTTGTCTTTCCAGTGATGGCCCTGAACGCTGCATCAGAAGATCAGGTGAAAGATTTCTTATTAGTCGCATCAAAACGAGGGTAAAGCTCGGAAATGGGGGGTCAACGGTGTGGGGTAATTTCCTGCTGTAATTCTCCTTTCAAAGGAAATTCAATTCCATACAAATGAAAAGTTGTAAATATATTGCTCTTTGCGTTTTGTATTTATTGAATGGCTCAATTTTATGAATATGTTGTATATTGTTTTTTTTCAGTAAATGATAAATATTAACTCTGCTGAATTTTTTTTTAATACGAGCTTCCTTTACGAAATGAAGCCATTGTGAAACAACAATTACATCCTGCATAACTGTAGCTACTGTACACCCCTGCATAACTGTAGCTACTTTACACCTTTGCATAGCGGTAGCTACTGTACACCCCTGCATAGCTGTAGCTACTGTACACCCCTGCATAGCTGTAGCTACTGTACACCCCTGCATAGCTGTAGCTACTGTACACCCCTGCATAGCTGTAGCTACTGTACACCCCTGCATAGCTGTAGCTACTGTACACCCCTGCATAGCTGTAGCTACTGTACACCCCTGCATAGCTGTAGCTACTGTACACCCCTGCATAGCTGCAGCTACTGTACACCCCTGCATAACTGCAGCTACTGTAAGCCCCAGCATAACTGACGATAACTGTGCACCTCTGCATAGCTCTACATCATTGTACACCCCTGCATAACTGTACATGACTATATGCTCTTGCTTAACTCTACATACCTGCACATAAATACGAAATATCTGTAGAATGAGTTTGCTTGTACAAATTCATATGTACGCTGCTTAAGCTTGCGAAAGCAGTTTGCGCTGCTTTCAAGGGGCGTGTACGCCCCTTGAAAACGCACGCTGCTTAAGCGTGCGAAAGCTTGGGAAATAAATAAAAAAAAACAGTGGATGTTTTCAAATATTAACCTTCAGTATGGATCCTGGGCGTCCCTTATTTTTATAAACAAAAATTCATATGTATAGCCGCCAGATATTTAGATCGTTATTATCTACACACCGCGAGCATGCAATGCTGAAGCTCTGATGACTTTGACTGATGGCCTCCAGCCGGGCACACACAGCTCCGTTGTAATTAAATAGGGAGGGCAGAGCCCGGGACATGGCCAGCATTAGGGGAGTAGACGCTGGCTTATAAGCATCAAGTCGTATCCTGGATTCCATTTCCTTGATCAAAATCTGTAATATTTTCGAAATTTTGGAATGTTTTTCTTACGGTGATAAAAAATAAACAGATTAGGAGCTACAGTATCGTGAATGCGTGATGGTATGTGAATAGAGCTTCCGTGATCTGAGCATCGTATGTTTGAAAGCAATCGTACAGGGTGGCGCAAAGGTCACTTCCTAATTTTGAAAATTTATTACACGGCAACTAATACAGCTATAAAAATGTGTTACATAGAAAATGAAAGAAAAAGTCGAAAAGTTTTATCTCGCATCAAAGATACGGATTTGAAACATATTTTGTAATCGAAATTTACACGATTATCATATCCCAAAAATACTGAAATACAGTTAGGACCAACGAGCGAAGATAGCGGAAAGTTATTTATCTCCCCATGGATCGTTAGTTGCAGAAAAGAGTGACTTTGTAAGAACATTTAATCAACAAAGGTCTACAAAAATTGCAATATTGCAATGATTTAAAGATTCAGAAATTTCGGCTCAACGGCAGACAAAGAGAGCTCTGGCAGACCGAGATCGGTACAAAATGCATGTGGAATTCAACGTGTTTCATCGAGTGTTACACCTGATTTGAAACGCCTACTAGGCATCAGTCCTGTCAACTAGAAATTACACGAAGATCATTGCAACGTATCATAAAAAAAGATTTAAAACTGTTTTCATGTAAAATTCAAGTAACACTTTTGTTGAAGTCAGCAGACCGTCAACTAAGAAAGGACTTCGCGTGGGCATTTTCATGGCAAACGAATGATGAGATTTTTACCTAACACCTAATCATCCTGATGAGGACCATTTCCATATCAGTGGGAATGTCAACAAACAAAACTGCCTAGCCTGGTGCGATAAAAACCGTGGGATAATCCATGAGCAGCCCCTCCATGCACAGAAGACTACCTTGCAGGTGTGGCATGATGAGTGCAAAAATCATTGGTCCACACTTCTTCGAGGATGTTGATGGTGCAACCGTGACAGTGAAAATAGACAACATCGCGGAAATTGGGCGGAAACCAAGGAATGGATCTCTTGGCTAGTTGCCCTCGATTGCCGCGTTCCATTCTAATGGAGGAGACTGCAGTGGCAGACATAAGGGGCAGCAGCAACAAAGGGGAAGCAGCAGCAATAAAGGGGAATCAGCAGCAATCAAGGGGAAGCAGCAGTAATTAAAGGGAAGCAGCAGCAATTTAGGGGAAGCAGCAGCAACAAAAGGGAAGCAGCAGCAATAAATAGGAAGCAGCAGCAGCAATTCGGGGCAGCAGCAGCAGTAAATATGAGCAGCAATAGAGACGGCCGCAAGCGCAAGGCACCAGCAGCAGCGGCAGGCAGCTGCAGCAACAGGACCAGCACGGCACCCCAGCTACTCTCCCGTTATCCTTGAACTGCTCCTGCTTATCCTGAGAGCTCCAATTTCATGCGCTCCTCTCGGGCTTTCTAATGTCAATCCGTGCTGCACTCTGCGCCGTGCTGCACTCTGCGCCGTGCTGCACTCTGTGCCGTGCTGCACTCTGTGCCGTGCTGCACTCTGTGCCGTGCTGCACTCTGCGCCGTGCTGCACACTGCACCGTGCTGCACACTGCACCGTGCTGCACACTGCGCTGTGCTGCACACTGAACCGTGCTGCACTCTGCGCTTTGCTGCACACTGCGCCGTGCTGCACACTGCACCGTGCTGCACACTGCACTCTCCATTCGGTGACCCCAGCTGGAAATCCTGCAGAAATGGTCCCATGCCACGGCGGCTGGCCATCGTGTGCAGAGATGGGACTCATTTCGCAGGCTGCTGAGAGGTGAAAACATGAGTGCGTCTTTTCTACGTACAGCAGAAGTTTGTTGAGTTGCCAGCAATAAACACACTTTAAAAGAACTTTGCCGTACTCGTCTTCAAATGTTGGCTGTGGCTCTTGACTTATCGTTAGTATCACCTTTTAGAATTGCCGGTGAATTCTCAGTCATTTCTGCTTGAGGAAAAAGTTTAGCGGGAAAACATCGTTGACTGCATCACCTCTGGAGAAACTGAGAAAGAGTTTTGAGTATTGCAACAAAGCGGTAAAGTTTATTCACACAAATTTTTACACTTCAAGAATTCACAAGTTTCCGATTAAAAAAATGCATTTGATTCAGCAGTGAATCCAATTCTTAAGTTCTCCCTAACAACGTAATCGATTTTATGCACAAAATTTTTAGCTCAATCTGGAAATTTAGTGTTACTTTTCTAGGTTGTTCCTTTACGTCATTCTTAATGTTTTTTTTGTTTGCTGTATAGTTGAAAGCACGTATAGTACTCATAGGAAGCGCCAGCGTTCGGGTCGTCTGAAATATTGCATCAAAATACAGCGCATATAAATTAGACACTGCGCTCTTCCCCCGATATCAGATCAGTCTTGTATAAGCTAAATATAAGTGCATTAGGATATGTACGCTTAGCATACAGTCCTGTAGGATGCCCTAGAAGTCATAGAACTTATTCGGGCCAACAAGTAGCTATATATGAAAAACCGTCCAATGTAATGTCATGAGAAATCCATGTTTGTTGTATCTTTAATTGGTGTAACTCTTGTGCTAATAAATTTTTGCTGCAATAATTTCCTAAGTCCTGCGCGCTGTGAGAGACGGGACCCAAATTTCTCGAGAAACGTTCAGACATTTCTTATCGTTGTGTACGTCAAGACTGTTTTCATTCTTATTGCAATGATCGAATTAAAACGAAAGTGTGCTTGAAAGCGATGCATGCGCAGTTTGTGGTGGATTAACCCGCCGTGTGGCAAAGTTAAGGGATTTTACATTTGTTTTTTAGAGGCAGCGCTGGATGCCCTCGGCTGGTCGAGGTCAGGGAAACCCTTGACGTCGCTGAGCTCCCGGCCGACGCTCGCCACACGGCCACAAATTTACTGCCAATTTCAGAGTTCTCTGGCACCCACACACACAGCGGACCACGTGCTCTAAAATGGGTTAATTAAACCACACACATTGCATGAGTTCTTTCATGCGTGAGGGCCGTGAAATTAATTAGGTATGCATTCACTTCGTAAATAGGATATATATTGATTGCTCTATTGCTTTCACTAGACTCAAATTTCTAAAAATCGTCAAGAATTTTCATACGACAATTCTTTTTACACTATTTACATCGACTTCTGAAAATGCACAATCTGGTGCAGTCAGAAAAAACTGCAAATAGACAGCAGTAGTGAGGGAACTGGGGGACCTGTTCATAGTTGATTAATTTGCCTCGACGACATCCAAGCTGGTTTCTGGGTCCCGTACGAACAGCGCGAAGGTGTGTCATTATTTTTTGACTTGGAAATTGAATGTAAATATCATCCATGGAAGTGAATTGAATCGATGACCTACAGAGAAAGCAGTTCCGTAAATATCAGAGTTTAGGTATCGGAAAGTATTGATAGCGTAGCCTTATTGCTGTTCTCTCTTTCCCTCATGCAAAAAGAACAAGTATTTGCAGTAGTAATTAGCATGATTCTGTTTATGTCGCGAAGGTTCTCATAAACGTGAGCCAAAATGGGCATAATCCAACTACACCCAACGATATCTGCGTGCACACGCGCTCTATCAGACGGAGCCTCCAGACACCTCTTCTTCACACGACTTCTGAACGCTCTTTTACTTGAGCAGTTCTCATGAGCCATGGCCTTTATGGAGAAACTTTTGATCTTTTTCTCTTAATCTCAGCCACTTTGATCTGCACATAATGACTTCCGATCCATTTCCCTGCAACTCGTAATAAAATGTTCGTGATGAGATTACTGTTCCCCTATGAGTACTTCGCGTTCTGCCGGCTGAAGCTTATCAAAATAAACACATTTTAGCTTCTTCTTGGTTTATTCGTCCATTTTATGAGGACGCCAGCCCCTGCCAACCCATTAAAAGTCTGGAGAGAACACTTACACGAGGATCACTTAAGTAATCCAACTTTTTCGCGCTCCTTCAGCCGCGTGTGGAGAAGGAAAACGTTCTCAAGCACATGTAGTATATGAAAAACCTTTTTCAACTCGCGTTGTATATGTAGTTCTCCCGAGAATTGTTTTTCAAAATAGAAGCTTTACTAAGGACGTGTATTCCTAAAATGGTGAGTCCTATTTTAAATCTCGAGGTGAGTGCGCCTCCCTGCCCGTCAGAGTGTGGCCGGGGTTGAGGCGTGTCAGAGCGAGGCTGGGGTTGGAACCTGGTTGGTTGATTTGCTGCTTAAAGTAGCGCAAGCTACGTAAAAATAATAAAATCAAGGTGGGTAAAATCATTTTTAATATACTCTGATTCTTTTAAATAGATTTTTACCCACCTTCATTTTACTGCTTAGTTGAGCTAAGTTAGGTTCTGCACATGAATGATAAGATCGTAAGACGCGTCGAGTCTCAACATTTCTGTGAAATTAGAAGTTTCATCGCTATTTTCACTTTTAATTTTACGTCAGTAGTCCTTCTAATTGAAAACCGATGTAACATACTCTGTATCTTGAATATCTTGAAAATATTTGGGCCCCTATGCCCTGACCACACTGGGGTGCCGCCGGTATGTGTGCATGGTGTCCCTTCGCATATCCGCGAGCTGTTGAATGAGACCGTTTCCCTCCGCCGTCTGATGATAGTGAGGCAAGAGAGGCCTATCAGGGATAGTTTGTAGAAAGTTATCCAGCTTCTTCTTGTATGTGACTGATTTCGGACTAAACGATTTCCCTTGATTTATTTTTTATTTTCTTCGCCATTACTGATTTCACGAGCTACCGGACTGAAATGCCTCGCTTCACTGAGTAATGTGTGCATTTTCATGTAAATTAATCAGCATCTAGATATTAGAGAAAAATGTACGTTACAGCTAATGTAACATCATTAATAATGTAACATTACAGCTAATTACAGTTGAGCGTAGCTGATTTTTGCTGTTACATTTTGCACCCACCACTTTACCATTGGTACGGCCTCTCCCGACAAGGTAGTTGCATCTATCCACACTTTAGCGCCTGATAGAATTAAATTCTCTTCAACACACCTACATGCGGGGGATTTAGGGATGAATGAAAGACTCACTCGGAACTCTTCATCTCGAGGTGCACCAGAAGCTCCGTTCGCTGCCGCCTCACATTTCAGCGAGAATGTTCGAAATAACACCGGGACATTGCCTAGGCGTCATAATTCTTTCTAAGGTTTGGACCTCAACTTCGACTCAGCCCTCCACGCCCCGGGGTGGATCACCTTAAGTTACGCATAAAAGCACTACACACATACACTCTCTCTCTCTCTCTCTCTCCTCTCTCTCTCTCTCTCTCTCCTCTCTCTCTCCCTCTCTCCTCTCTCTCTGTCGTACCCTCTCTGCTGTGGGGCCCATGCTGGCTTGTATTTTCCATAGGCTTAGACGCTTTTTTTTGCAGTTTTCAAACGCCGCGGGCTGCAGCCCTGAGTTTAGAATAGCGGACACAAACCTAAAGGTAAAAATTGAATTCTGTTTGAACTTTAAAACAGAAATGTTTATCAATATTAGCTTGTACGTCTAGAACAATTGAAGAGAGCGTTCTGACCAATTTATCAGACTTCTTTCTTTTACAGACACGATCGCAGCTCCCAATGAGCCCTATTTTTTAACGGTACATAATTAGTTAGAAGACTTTGTGTAAAACCCTTTCATGAACTCAAACTAGGCCTGTGTTGAAGAATCATGAAGTTAAGCATTTCATGCTTCCCTGCAAGTTCGTTATGTGAAGCCAACCAGCAGCACGCTGATGCTGCAGTGTTATGCCAACCTGCAGCACGCTGATGCTGCAATGTGAAGCTGACCAACAGCACGCTGATGCTGCAATGTGAAGCCGACCAGCAGCACGCTGATGCTGCAATGTGAAGCCGACCAGCAGCATGCTGATGCTCGTCGATCAGTGATGCAACGTCAGCTTGGGATGTTTGACATGAATTCAAATTCGCAACTTGCTTCATAATGAATTTATATTTAATTGTATTTCAAGGCAAACGGATCACCTTTGAAGGATCATGAATACCGTCAGAGATGATTTATGACGCTAACTCATTTGTTCACCGTGATGTACATTCCTGTTTGTAGGAGATGTACATTCTGGTAACTACAGCTGCTTTGCACAAATTTGTACAAACTGCTAAGCAGACACTGCCATGTACGCGCTACTGAGTACCTGAGTACAATCTTCTCTGTACAAAGTGCTTTTACAAACTGCTCTGTACGAGATGCTCTGCAAGAGCTGTTCTGTGCGAGGTGTTCTCAGCGCACCTTCTCACATACACAGTTCTGCACACGAACGGACTTTCTACCGGGAACGCCATGAAGATCTACCTTTAATTTTTTATTTCACTGAGAATACCAGAAGTAAAGAACCGAGATGTTTCCTGAAGATTGAGAGTATGATTAATGATTATCTGTGGCGCTCTGGCATAGAAGTAGCTTCCCTTTACTCTCACCATGCGCGGCCTGCTCCCGTTTGGCAACTGAGCGACAAAAAAAATCGCGCCGTCTTCGTTGAATTCAGTCGAAGATGCGTAAATAGCCAAATTGAGAGCTGACTCACGTGGATGAGAACAGAAGCAGCATCATGCTCAACTACAAGTCTCACAGAAAAGTCCATCAGTTTCAAGGGGATTAACGTTCTTCATCAAAAATTTACTGGAACTCTCCCTACTCCTCATTTGAGTTCTGTAGGAGTTGCGTGTGAACGCTCACGCCCTCACAGCTGGAAGTTTCTGTTGCACAGAGCTGCAGGATTTCCTGGACCTTGGACAGATAAACTGTGACGTTCGCCCTAACTCCCTCGTCAGCCCAGAGACCGCTGGAGACTTCGAGTCCACTAATGCAGGAGAAGTCCACACAGTCACCTCAGTCGAGCTTGGTGCTTGGAATACACTCATTCACCTTCAGGACAATTCGGCGAAAAAGCTGAACAATTTCCGCATTGTATTAGTTCGAAAAGGATTCATTGATTGAAAAAGTCTCATGTAAAGAAATGTGACTTTTGTCAGCGGCACCGGAAATTTCATCCAACGTTTATTTCTGTCTAGCAAGCCACGTGTCTCTCGAAAGTTGCGATAACAGAAGTTTGCATCGCGTTCGCCTGATTTTCAAGTGTTGCAGAATGGTCAGTCCTGCTGATTACAGAGGTTGCCGATATTTTATGAAGAAATGTCCTTTTTCCCAGGCTCGAGTGATGATTTCTTTTTTTGGTACCATTGCTTGACTTGTTTGGCCCGACCGAACGGTGGTCTTCCTGAATCATTTCCAAGGAGTAGTTGCTCCCTCAATTGCTTTTCCACAAATTAAAAGATTCTTTTTTCATGCACACCGACTTGCTCAGCAGCATTCCTGCCGCTGACCTCTGATACTTTCAAGATCACAATGGATGGTGCGCGCCTTAAAAAGCTATTTTTGAATATGGGCTCACACCGCCGCACCTCAAAATGTAAACTACTCGTAAGAAATAAATGGCCTTTGCAACGCACTGCATTAAATTTCAAGAAGCTCATTCTTCATGACGCTCTTTATACTAAAAAAATTCAATGGATGTATCTTTGTAAAGCATCCCACCCGCACAGAATTTTTCGAACACCGAAATCTGAATCAAATCTGAATGAAATTTGAATTCGTGACGCACATTCCTGTTTGTAGAAGATGTACATTCTGGTAAGTACCAGCTGCTTTGCACAAATTTGTACCAGCTGCTAAGTTGACGCTGTAAGCTGTGGTGTAGTCAGAGTCTGACTCAAGTGTTGTAAGCCGTGTTGTAGGCAGAGTCTTACTTAAGTGTTGAGGCTGTGTTGTAGTCAGAGTCTGACTCAAGTGTTGTAAGCCGTGTTGTAGGCAGAGTCTTACTCAAGTGTTGAGGCTGTGTTGTAGACAGAGTCTGACTCAAGTGTTGAAAAGAGGCAGTGTCCAGCACACGTCTTTAGTTCAACACGCGTGTCTTCAGACTTCATTGATGATTTGCCACTAGTTTCGTTTTGCCAAACTAAAATTTAAGTTTCACGCTACGGTAACATAGACAGAATTAACAAAACTATCAATATCCAGATTGGAGATATCAATATGTTCCTGTATTTCTTTAGTACGGATTTGTTATTGAGATGCAGAATTAAAATCTCAATAATTTTAATTTTTGATTCCCAAGCTTATTCCAGAGTTTCTAACATAAATATTGGTCGACTCTCTGAAAGCCAGTGCACTTTTACTGATCGAAATATACTGTAACCTGTAAATACACAAAGAGATTGAACAAAATATTGGACACGGTAGCGATTTTAGTTCAGTATTTTAATGAACCCTTATGATGTAAAAATCTATTCTCAATTCATATCGATAGTTTATTTTTACTTTAGATGAATGTATTTATTGTATTTATCGATTATTTCAGCCTTCAAAACCTACTACAGTACCAAGAAATCCCGGATGTGTACGTGACGTCACTCAGCCCGAAAAGAACGCATTTTCTGAGCTTGGAGGCGCGTCGGTGTCGAGAACAGCTGGGCTCTTGTGCTCACCAGAGCCGCGATGGCCTTATTGCGGCCTGGCAACATCGTGAGTGAGAATTGCGATTCCAAGAGTTCTTCAAAACTCATGAAATGGTGAAAAAATCTAAGCTTGTTTAACTGTACTGAGGTAAAAACCACCCGGAAACTGGCGCTAAAGTGAATGCAGAGTTAAGGAAACATCTGAGTGCCTTTGTTTAAACCAAAACTACATGCTGTGAGCTCTATAAAGCCAGATATCATCTCAAAGTCACTACTTCAAATACTTTTCTTGTTCAGCAAAACGTTCAGAAGAAGATAGATTGGTATAGAGAGCGAAGCAAGGACTGGAAGCGAGTAATATCCTCTGACGAGTCCAGCTTTTCTCTTTCCCTTTTGCAGGACGAATTGATCAGTAGAGGCAGCATTTGGGAGCCCAACGATGTACTTTTTTCAATTTTCCTGACTCAGTTTGACGACTCATTTCAGCTCAATTTATGATGCAGTAGGATCTCGATAATAAAATTACAATTAAAGTTCATAAATTTAGCTATCTGCATTAAAACCTTTATTAGATTAATTTTGAAAGGATATTTGAAAGGTCCTATTACATATTGCAGAAGAGTTTTCGTTGTTTCATATTTTATTGCTTTTTCCAATCTTTGAATGTCAATGCATGAACGACACTCTACTGCCACAGTGTTCTGACACTTCACTGCCACAGCTTTCCGACACGCCACTGCCACAGTGTTCTGACGCTTTACTGCCACAGTGTTCTGACGCTTTACTCCCACAGTGTTCTGACACTCCACTGCCACAGTGTTCTGACACTCTACTGCCACAGTGTTGTGACACTCCACTGCCATAATGTTCCGACACTTCACTGCCACAGTATTCCAACACTCCACTGCCACAGTGTTCTGACACTCCACTGCCACAGTGTTCCGACACTCCACTGCCACAGTGTTCTGACACTCCACTGCCACAGTGTTCTGACACTCCCTATTACTGCCCAAACTGTCAAGGCTTCAAAGAGTACCTTGAATATTTCTTGGTGATTTATAACCTGAAAATCAACATCTATTCAGTTACATCCACTTCCAATCGGCAGGCTCTCGAAGCCATTCACGTTATCAACTTTAAGTATTTGACTTTATGCAATGACATGAATATCAAATTTGGTTTTGATTTACTATTTATTTGCTTTCAGGTCACGGGTCTCCATCAAAAACCCCACCCGTCCTTCACTTAAACTTAACTGAACATGAAAAATGGTTTTCCACGACCTGCACTACGTGTGACGTCATGAGTCGCTCGATCCACTCTCCCATGAGATCGCAACTAACTAAGACAGAGGAGGACGCTTCTTGAGGCTTTCTGTGCAGGATTATATCTTATCGTCCTTCCCTAAACTAAACGACTTCAAAAATTGAAAAGCCCTCCCTCATACTCTTCGTCAAACACTGAGGATTTCACCTTTTCAGAGCAAGAAATTACGAAAAATTTCCAAAATATACGTAGACCACGTGTGCTCGTTTGCGCTAAATAGACGAGGCACCCCAGTGTGGCCCTGGCGTGAAGGCCCAAACATCTCTAAGGTATCTGAGGAGGAGTGTCGCGGAGCAGGCACGGACCGCTAGGGCTTCAGAGGAGTGCCACGAAGCATTCACAGCTTCGTGAAGCTCGGCGTGGGGCAGCACCCTCCCCTTATACAGCTGCAAACTTTGTAGCCGCGTTTTGGGGCGGGACTGGCGCTCTGAAAGAGGCGTTGTTTAACTAACAAACTCCCTCCCCAATCCCCGCTCTTGCGTTCCTCTCCCTCCTCCCCCTCCTCCAGCCCACTACTCCCCTGCTTTATGCCCCTATGAAATTCTAACCCTTTCTCCCTAACTATGCCCCTCTCAGCACCGCCTCAGCAGCACCCGCCACACTCAACAGTCACGAGAAATGTTCGTGTATGAAGTAGAAGCTGAAGAATTTATGTTCGCTTAAAAGACGTGCGAGTTTACTTCGACAAAGTAATTTGTTCTCTACAAATGTAAAGTTTGTTGCTATGCTACGTGGATGCGATTCACTATATCAAATTAAGATTGCTGGTTCAATGAACTTTTTGATTTGAAAAGTGCTTCAAACAAAGTGCTTTTTCTGGATGCTTATCTTTGAAAGTTGTAGGTACTTTGTATGACGAAGTTGAGCCCGAATTTATTTGACATATTTATGAGCACTGCTCTGACAGAACCTAAAGTTCTCTTACACCTCGTAAACAAGATCATGCTCGATCTGCCAATGCCTTCACTCCGCCGCTTGCTAGCTCCATGAGACATCGTTAAAGTTGTACGAACCTCCCCTGCGAGTACCCCAAACGGTATGCACACAGCAGTTGGTACGAAAATATTCAAAAATTGAATGAACGACTGCATATATAAGTAATATAAGTAATTACCTTGTATATTATACAAGGTGATGTAGCTTATATATTACGTCATATAATATATTAGGTAATACATAAGTAGCATAGGCCCGTGAAGGCCTGGTTGCTGCGCCGATTTTTATGCCTGCATTTCTAAAGCTGTGATCGCTTCTTGGTACCGCATCTGGGTGTCTTGGTGCGGTATCTGGGTATCTTAGTACGGTGTCTTTGTGTCTTGGTGCGGTGTCTTTGTGTCTTGGTACGGTGTCTGGGTGTCTTGGTACGGTGTCTGGGTATCTTGGTACGGTGTCTGGGTATCTGAATGAATGTTCGAATAAAAACAGCATGATTGGGTGAACTATAGCAGGTACATTACGCGTCGAATTCGTCACCAGATGCTGAGAACTGAATTAAAGCCAGTGAAAATAGAAATAAACGTAAAAATAATAGCACCAGACTTTTCAAATATCTGTGCCGTTTGCTCCTAATGGGCTGAACTAGCAGCAGCCAACCGCACTCGACATCAGAAAGAAGCAGTTAAAACTGGTGTTAATGTGCATCATAATTTTGTATCAAAGAGAACATGGAGTGCTCGAAAACGATGGAGCTACTTAATTTACATAATGCTCACGTCATAATGATACAATGCGAAACTTCAACAGAAACTTGAAGGCCAAGACAACCGCACACAGTACAAGCATTTTTCACTGCATGCGGTCGTCTTCGCCTTTAAGTTTCTGATGAACATTCGATTGAAGAAAAGGGACTTTCCTGAATGAGAAATTTGGCTTAACATTTCTATTTTATTAAAAGCTACGTAAAAGACAGATATTTACACCGGAATTGCATATGAGCTCATCTCACGATGCACAACCAATACTTAAATCATCAAAAAAAGTAAGTTGTGACGTGACCTACTCATCGAGACTTGAGTGCCACACCTCATTGATGTAATTTAAGAAGAATCGAATATTCATGCCTTCCAGGTACGGATTGGGTACATGTTTAGCGCGACGTGCTAGTTATTTATCTACTCCTAACGCTGTCAATTATACTCTGAATGGAATAAATGATTAAAATAGGGTTGATGTGATTATTTTTTCCGGTCAGTGGTTCCCAAGTGGTCAGGCACAGCGGTACAGGCCTGCACAGCCGAGCAGGGCACAAGCACGTGGCTGTACACAGCGGCTCTCAAGTCGCCAGTTTACTCCCGAGGGGCTGTCAGCGAGCTGCTCTGTGAGCTGTACACCGCATACTAATACCATGAAGGCTCCCTCGCTCGCAACTTGGTCTCCTCAACTCCGGTTTTCCCTCATCAACTCCCCTCAGAGTTGCGTCCCTCACGGCCGCCACCGCATGTGAGAGTCCCCTCCCTCGCCCTCGTCTCTGGCCCCTCGCCCTCGTCTCTGGCCCCTCGCGCAATTTTGCAGAGCTGCTGCCCGCAGTTGGGATCGTGACACGCCTGCAGAGTGGTCTACCGCATGAGGACGTTATGTAACTTTGAATGGAGAATACCATCATGCAAGTAGCTTCTTTTGAGGGCCGTTCAACTGTGTGGTGCGGTTTTTTCACAGCGCACTCAAGCTTAGCTGAA
The DNA here is from genome assembly GCA_014899125.1 of Orchestia grillus. Lineage (NCBI taxonomy): Eukaryota > Metazoa > Arthropoda > Malacostraca > Amphipoda > Talitridae > Orchestia > Orchestia grillus. The sequence continues at coordinate 20,013 of VOMN01034606.1, forward strand.
GCTACAATGTACTCCTGAAGTAAGCACGCTTTCCAGCTGAGCTAGCCATTCAGCTGTTAGGGATGTTAGAAAATATATTTTGCCGACGTTTGCACGAGAAAAGGATACTCCTCTCAAGCAGAATCGCACTGTCGTTTGCTTGAGACACCCTCATTCCCATCGCTTAGTCTCAAAGCTTGGGTCGATGTACCGTGCTCCTCACTTGTAACCTAAATACTTCATCAAGAAGTCATAATATGAATGTGAATAATTATTAGCATCGGAACCCATTTCGACGCAAATGCCCGAGCAATTCTGAAGGGACGAATTTATTGTTTTATGTTAACGAAACACTTGAAGAAGTGAATCGTTCGGCATGAACAGACATTGCAGGCGTCCAAGTAGTTTGTACAGTGTATAACAGTGCAACAGTGCAAACGTGCGCACTGCATTCCAACAAACACTTCATCCTCGAATTGGAGTTTTATCCGAGAATAAAGTATCAGTTAAGGAGATATAATCGAGAGTAGATGAGAGTAGGAGAACTATCGTAAATTTAGGTGCCCGAGTCATGCGTCGCTGGACGGCCTTCGATAGCATTAGCAGGGAGGCGGGACTGACAAACTCTGCAAAAATTAGAGGTATTTATTTATTTCACGTACTCAGCATGTAACTTTAAGAGTGAACCCAGCACAGCGTAACACGTTTATCGAACCCCTTCTGGCACACATGAAAACTCTGACATTTCTGACTTTGAAACCAGCAATTAAAGAAATCATTGATAAACTGACTTATTGTTAAAAAATATGTTTATGGTCTGGCCGGCTGCACAGTTCCACCTGTCCAGTTATGTTACACTAAAGACAGCAACTTCTGGGACAGAGGTCATCTTCAAATTGTTCTCACAGAAGCGAACACTCACAGCCATTGTGATTCATGATCTCTAAACGCGTCATGAGTCGCGTTTGACAAATATGAGAGTAAATGGCTGACGTAGCACACTCAACCAGCTGAAGTTAAAATTAGGCAGCACGATTTTGATATGGAAAATAATGAAATAACTGACGACCAGATACCTATTTTTGCATACTTGATCACCGTAGTTGTCAGTTTTTCAAGGTTAAAAAAGGAACATTTCGTTGAATGGGAATCGATCCTCCCACGTCCGTCCAAAGAACACTTTTACCCTAGTAGCAATACTGCTGCAGCTCAGGGCTCCTCTTGCGTATCGACACGACGGGCACCAAAAGCTCATGTGTTCAATTGCTTGATCGCTCGTCTTTGGATTCGCCGGTTGTGGGCACCAACATCTTTTACATCAAGGCTCATCTACATCTCAGAATAAGATGTTAACCGGACTTCATAATGAGCCATTAGCCTCGAATTGGTCCTTCCTGCGTCCTCGAGAGGCTTAGGTCTGTTCTGGAGCGCGATGGTCGCGAGCACGAGTAGAAAAGCGCGGAAAAATCAACATTTGGCCTCATGAGCACAGAATGTTTCCCAGCGTTGATGTCAGGCACACGCCTGCAACTGTATAGACGACCCACTAGACTTGGCTGCGGCTACCCACACTAGACTTGGCTGCGGCTACCCCCACTAGACTTGGCTGCGGCTACCCACACTAGACTTGGCTGTGGCTACCCACACTAGACTTGGCTGTGGCTACCCACACTAGACTTGGCTGTGGCTGCCCGCATAGAATGACCCTCCGCTCCTGACACATCCATATTACGTTCCAAAATTATGCTGGCATTGACCTCACGACTATCCTCTCCTAGTCTGAATGAAATTAAGACTTTGACTTGGTCTACGTTTAGAAACTTTAACTTGGCTGCTATCTCTGATTTTCAGCTAAGTATCTTATTTAATGAGTACAGAAGGAAATTGTACAGTTGACTTTTTTCAGCTTATAGCTCGAATGGATGTTTTTTGTCGAAACAAGTATGTTTAAAATTTAACTCATACCTCTAGAAAGCCTACTGATACGTATCACATTGTGTACTGATAAGAACAGGCCTCTGTCGGTCATCGTTAGTCCTTTGTTCTGCTTCCGGAACCGTGTAAGCAATAAAATCTATTTCGTTTATCAAAAACGACAGAACATGGAAAGAACACTGCTAAAAGTTTTCCAAAGGTTACGAACTCTATGAAAACTCATGAACATTTTATCAACCCCGCTAAACCTGATTAAATTTGAGATAAAATAATCATTGCAGGTGGGGAAAGTTTCGTAAGAATTATATGCCTATTGTTATTTTAACGTCCGTGTTTGTCCGATTGATTTATTGGACGAGGAGTTTCGAATACAATTCAATAACTTCATTTTCTCAGGTTTATGAACAAGCGTCATCACGATATAACTGCGCAAAAGGACCTCCACAAAAATGTCGAGGTCGAGAGCCCTCGTCGAGTCGCCGCTCGGAGTTCATTCATTTAAGCAATCGCTTCAGAGGGGCAGAACTGAAGCCATCTCCTCCTATGTGCAGAAACGCCCCATAAAGTGGTAACCCTTACAAGAAAAGGAAAAAAGTGTTAATTTCTAGGATTTTTAGTCATGATATAGGTCATGAAATTAACATTTTCATTTTTTGTTGGTACCAGTAACTTTTTTACAATGTACTAGCAACTTTTCTACTAGTCCCTTTTTTTACACTGTACTTTATACACTTACACTTTTAGTTTATTAAGTTACCCCACTCGGATTAAGTTAACGGAGAGAGGAAGGCAACATGTTCCTCAACCACCGCCTGCAGCCCAGAGTCCGGCAAACCAACAGATCATTGCAAGCGAGACCGAGTATTTTAGAGTCTGGGGCCAAAGAACGGGAGTAAAGTTGTTAGGGAGTGTCACAACACTCTGCAAATAAGCTTGAACAATCCAAAGTGTTCATGCAATCAATAGAAAGCTTCATAAGAATTTTGGTTACCTTTTTGCAGAATGCTCTCCGTTGGACATTCTTTTCCCACAGTTCAAAGTTCGAGGAAGGAAATTCGGAAGCGGTCCTTTTACTGAACAGCGTTCCGTATTGTAGAGAACACCGTTGCATTGGAATATATGTAGTGTTTCGTGCAACCACGCCCACGTACTCGTACACTGGTAGCGTGAGGCGGTAGGCCGTTTCCGTCCCCCACTGTAGCTCAGTTCTCCTCGGTTGGTTTCGTGCAGTCAAGAACAAGGTAAATTACGTTCAGTTGAAGGGGTGAATTTTCACTTAGCGATGAGACATTACAGGACAGTTATTTTCAACGTCAACTTTGTTACGAAGTGCAACAACTAACGTAGCTTTGATTTTTTCCCCGTGCAAGCACTTAAAGAAATTCGCTTTACCTTTTGCTTTTCTTTTTTTAACTTTACTGAAACAGGGGAGGAGCATATTTCGAACTGCAGCAACTTAACACAAAAAGCAAAGTCATCCTGAAGCCCCGTTAAATACAGCCCTGGTGGAATTTGATGTAACGTCTTTTTTTAAGCTTGGTTAAAGAGCTACCTCGTTTCATCTTCTCAACAACCACCGTCAAGTACATACCATCAGATATTTCTAGGCTATCATCAACATATCAAAGTAACTCAGAATCATATCCATACGTTTGATGCTCATTTTAGAGTACGATTTTGTTTGAGAAATTTTCATGCGTCTAAGAAATGCGCATTAATCTATTAACAGATCTTTGCAAAACTCAATTGCGTACCCACCATCTCTACTACGCAGTATTGCGGCAGGTCAGATGTTTGCAGCCATCTAAAATAAAAGGATTAGAGAGACACATTGCAAGATGCAAGCAATACGTCATCTCTGAGCACACGACTGACTTACAAAGTGGTTAGTAAAATAATTTTCTTTTATACAGTGTTTATTAAAAAACAAGGACATTTTTTGTGGACAATTTTTCTATTGATTTTTACGATTTTTGTTGCTAGAATTTTCAAATTGGGTCGTAGTTGATAAAGAATATTTCCAAAAGGCAATTTGAATTTTAATACGTCGACGTTTCGAATGTTCGCACATTCATTTTCAAGAACAAATTTGTTCTAAATTTAACAAGAGAACAAGATTTGTTCTAAATTTTAACGAGATTTGTTCTAAATTTAACAATTTGTTCTAAATTTTGAGATATGAGCACCATTCAGTGGTATTTTATATACTAGGGAAAAATTTAAAATGACATAAATCAAGAAAATGATCGCAGCGTGCGATCGAAACCAGCACTCTGCAAGTTGATAGTCGGCTGCTGCTAGAGAATCAATATACATAGCTTCTCCAACAGACAGGCTGGGTCGTTGTAGTTATGAATTTCCTGCCTGCACGAATATAATAAAAGAATTGTACACCAAAAGCACTCTGATAAGACCATGATGCACAATTCAAAATTCAATATTTTGAATATACGCCTGGAATACATAAATCAAGGACAAGCAGAGTCAGACTTAAATTTATATTTATTTTAATTAGTTCTCCAGTCCGAACAATGTTTTATTCTATTATATCAAAATAAAAGTTTCTGATTGGACAATCGCCCTCAGGCTACACTTGTGGCAGGTGCAAGCGAAGTTTATATTACAATTTCAAATTCATCGAAACAAACTCATATCTTTACGGCATTTTTTAGTTGTTACGTTGTTGTTATGCAAAGGGACAGCATGCGCACAAACCGGCGGCACTCCAGTGTGGCCAGGGCATAGAGGCCCAAACAACTACAAGATATTCAAGATATTCAAGACTCAGTAATCAGAGAAGTTTGGAACAGGGTTTTGGTGAGTTTCGAAGGCATCATGTCTCAGTACACAGCGTCGCCACCCTCACGCATGACGCACGATTTCATTCGCGCACGGTACGCGCGTCATCCTGGCGCACGCGCTCCTGTGTCCCCACCTGCTCGGTGGCCGCAGCATCCCACACCATGGATAGCAAAATATCCTGATTTTGTTTTATTTCATGTTCATGATCCTCAGAATACTCCATCCTCATTCTGAGTATGCTTCATCCTTACGTCTATCATCCACAAAATGAATTATTTAACCTTCATCATCCTCAAAATACTAGAATACAGACCACAACAGATCACCACACAGACCACAACAGACCACCACACAGACCACAACAGACCACCACACAGACCACACCACATCACCACACAGACCACAACACATCACCATGCTACCCCTCACGCCAGTTCCCCTCCCTCACACAGCACTCGCTGCCCTCGCGCCCCTCTCGCTCTGCTGACGCGCTGCACCAAAGGAAGTCCTCCCCATAGGCTCCAATCAAAGGATCGTTTACGAACCATTTGTGGTTGAAAGAGCAAGTATTGAATTAGGTGAAGATCCTCTGTGTAGCTATTGTTGACTTGAGTTGAAGTTCAAAAATACGGGAAAAACCTTTGTGAGCATTAATAAAGTTCTTCATTTGTGTCAGATTTGGCGAATGTTCGAGATCAGCAGGTTAATCGTGTTATTTTCAGTCTGTTTGGTTCTAGTCTACTAACTCATCAGTTACTAACAAAAATAGTATTTTGCCCAGCCTTGTTGTTCGTCCAACGTTATCGACAATTTATCAAGAATATTATTTGGAGTCCGTCGTACTTCGTTTCTTATCGTAAAAACTTGCGCCTACTCATTTCACTATCATAGCTGAATAAATCATAGCTGAATACAGCATGAGGTTAAAATTTAGCAATACAGTGTGAAAATAGTTAAGGCTTACAATACTTGCAGTCATAATAAGGACGCTAAAGTTCTCAATAAATAAAGCTTGAGAAAAAAAGTTGACAAAATTCTTAAAGAACTTTATAAGTATGAGGTGCTCTAAATTCTTAAAGAACTTCAGAAGTATGAGATGCTTTAAATTCTTAAAGAACTTCAGAAGTATGAAGTGATCTCAATTCTTAAAGAACTATGCAGAGTGCATGAGCTCTGGACTGCACCTAAATCTTGCTGAGACTTTGTCATGTGGATTTGATTATATTAAATATCTTGATTTGATGAGGGAAATCATCACGTATGTACACGTGCAATGACTCCATGCTAAATTCTACACAAATTCTATGTTCCTGGAGAGACCTTTGCATCTATCAGTGTCAGGATGAGAGATGGACAAGTAATTTAAAATGTAAACGTACATTCATAAGGCGCCAGTAATTTAAACTTGCAACTTAAATTCATAGGGCGTCAGTAATTTAAACTTCAAACTTAAATTCATAGGGCGTCAGTAATTTTAACTTTAGACTTAAGTTCATAAGGCGTCAGTAATTTAAACTTTAAACTCAAGTTCATAAGGCGTCAGTAATTTGAACTTTAAACTTAAATTCATAAGGCGTCAGTAATTTAAACTTTAAACTTAAATTCATAAGGCGCCCCTCAAGGTAGCTGCCAAGGACACCAGACTCCACCAATGCCCGCGCATGCGCGCTACAGGACAGTGGGAGAACGCTGTCGTTGGTTTCTTTTAGGAAGTTTTCAAAAGCTGGCCCTGATAATTTCCACTCGCTCCCAACGGAGGAAGAGACAGGCTCGCCGGGACAGGATGCGAACTTCCTGCTCCCATCGAGGCTTCCCTGAACCCTTTTTTGGCTTTGATAAAAAATTGCATAAACCCTGGGCGGGTGCGCACTGCTCAAAATAAGAGACGGAAGTTCCAATAATTACGATTAACCGGCAATTCAAGTGGCAGGGGAGGGGGGGGGGAGGACTAGGGAGACAAAGACAGAACCCACAGGCTTTCTCTTTCGGTCTGTCAACGAGTAAGGAAAAATCATCTTATTTTTTTAGTCGGGGTGATGATAGAAATAAGAAGGATGTGAGCATTCCGTAGGAAAATTGCTGGTTCCATTGATACAATATATATGAGTAAATACGGACTAGATCTGAATTGATTAGTTTTTTCTGTTGCAAAAATTATTTATGGTCGATTTTCTAGACTACGGTCAACCAAAATTTCTAATATTATTAGCGGATTGATCAAATAGGAGCCTTTAATTTTCTGAAAAGTTCTAGACAACTTGATAGTAGCAATTAGCATAGCTAGGACGATTCTCCTATAGTCGAATAGTCATTTGAAAAGAAACTCCGATGAAATACTTGAGTATATATAGGGTGGCCCAAAAGTAAGGTGCCCTCTCATGAAATTCTGTCCTTCACATTTGTTAGCGTATCAGTGCTACCGATATCAGTAAGGGTACCTCATTTGTGGACCACCCCTATACACGTTAATGAATCTTAGCAACGAAAAGTTAAGGCAATGCTGAACGCTAAGAACGTTAGGGCAACGCTCCCGAATAATGGCAGCAAAATGGCTGACGTGAAAAACGCAGGAGTTGTGTGGAGTAGGGGGGTTGCGGGGCCGGGGCCCCGAACAAGGCTGCCTTGTGCTCCGCTTCACGAGGGCCCCAACCAAAATAAAGAAAGCCTAGATTTTTGCCAGTGAAAAGAGTCCTTCACAAAAAGCTTTTCAGGAATGAAAGGCCCTTGATGCAAGTGCTGCTATCAACAGTTAATTCGATCCTTTCGCGCTGTTGATACTCTCGTTCCATGTGAAGCAAGGGCAAAATTCATCGAAGACGTACTGTGTATCTTTGGCAGGCGCGTTCTGCTCTCCACTGCCTCAAATTTCTCGTATCAATTTTCAATTCAATGCAAAGAAATTGTCTTGGGAAGTTAATATCGTCTTACGTTGCATCAGCAACGTACATAAGCCGAGGGTATTTCTAACAACGTATAATTAATTCCTCTAGATTTTTAGAGCTGAAGGAGGGACGAGGTGTTTTGTAAAGCTCGCTAGGATCACAATCCGAACTAATAAAGCTGAGAGAAAACGAAACTTAGATGTCGAAACTTAGGAAATGAAGCTTAGATCACAAAACTTAGAAAATGAAGCTTAGATCACGAAACTTAGAAAATGAAGCTTAGATCACAAAACTTAGGAAATGAAGCTTAGATCACAAAACTTAGGAAATGAAGCTTAGCTCACGAAATTTAGGAAATGAAGATTAGATCAAGAAACTTAGGAAATGAAGCTTAGATCACAAAACTTAGGAAATGAAGCTTAGACCACCAGGTCACCAATAAGAGCCAGACATGCAAAGGTGGACGGGACAGACCAAGTCCAACCCTTCAACGCTGATTTGCCTCTCCCCCACAGAGACCTCATTTCGCGCCCTTTTGCCCCATCAGGATCCCAATTGTACCGTTTACCCTGTACACGCTCTCTGACCGTCCAACACAGCGATAGACCTAGCGTTTCTTCACATACATATGTGTTTTTGTCCATTAATTGTTTTATTTCGAATATTGGTATGAATAATATTATACTAACTTTTTGTGTATTAATGTTATTATGTGAACTTTTACGTGTATTCACGCTATTGTATTAACTTTTCCGTGTATTAATATTATTATGTTGACTATTCCGTGCATTCATATTTTTATGCTAACTTTTCGAGTATTAATATTATTATGGTAACTTTTACGAGTATTATGTTATGTTAACTTTTCCGTGTATTAGTGTTAAGTTAACTATTTGCGTATTAATATGATTATGTTAACTTCCCCGAAAGCAGCCGCAGCTCCCACGCCCAAAACTCGGTCCCCGCCAGCTTCAGTCGCGTAGTCCTGGTCCAGCGTTAGAAGAAAAACTCTAAAGTCGGACGCAGCTTGAGATATGTGCCCATATGTTACAGCACATCTATGTTTTTTAAGTTGCTCTGGTCCTGGTACTTTGCTCAGCTCTCGGTGGTAATTATGTTTCATGTAAACGTCGAGAACTCTCGGTTTCCTAAATCGTACGTTCTCCACAGGCACCAATTTAAGGGATCGAGCGAATATTTCAACGCACGGCAAATTAACGGACCTTATTAACAAAAATCACAAGAATATTGAAATGCTCTGCACATTTCAATTGGTCTTCAACCTGAAGTGAGTTTTCTACTTGAGTAGTTTTTGTATTAAAATTTTCCATTCACGGATAATTTGTCGTCGTATTTTTAGTTGTCATGGCAGGAATATGGTTTCTACACACCCAGGTCGATGGGCTATTATACGCGTATACGTTTATGCGCTTATACGCTGATGCGCTTATGTGCTTATACGCTGATACGCTTATACGCTTATACGCTGATACACTTATGCGCTGATACGCTTATACACTTATGCACTGATACGCTTATACGGTTATACGCTGATACACTTATACGGTTAAACGCTGATACGCTTATACGCTAATACGCTGATACGCTTACACGCTTATAGGCTTATACGCTAATACGCTGATACGCTTATATACTTATACACTTATACGCTGATACGTTTATACACTAATACGCTGTTACGCTTATACGCTTATATGCTGATTCGCTTACACGCTTATAGGCTTATACGCTTATACGCTGATATGCTTACACGCTTATACGCTTACACGCTTATACGCTTGTACGCCCTTTAGCAGAGAATTCTGCTGAGCAGCAGCAGCACCATGGCGTTACCGCTGCACATGTTCCCAAATTACTGCCTCTATATGTATGTTAAATACTATTTTTATCGGTGAATTATGATCGTAAATTATGGCAGCTGCTCGTGGTGACGCGCTGGAGGAAAGAGTTGGGGGCCACCCAACCATCCTGAGAATGCATAGAAAAGCAGCTGAAACTAACGGAAATTGCAAAAAATTATTTCTGTGCCCTATGCCATTGTTCTTTCTCACTTCCGGTCGGTCCCATTTTAAACCAGAATCATATTGAATAAAAAGGACGAATTAACGAAGAATGTCGGTACGGTGGTCTTTTCCGAACTTTTTCATCGCTTGCAACAATTTATCCCTTGTTCTCTAATTGGAATATTGGTAGATATGGAAATGTAACCGATGTAAGCGTGCGGTTCTAAATAATTGTTTTTTATTGACCCAATTATTTTGACGTACGTCTGGTTAATATTTTACAGTTTCTGAGAACAGTTTCGGGTCTAGTACAAAGTCAGGGAGACCGTTTCAGTTACAATAGAGTCAGCGAGAACAGTTTCAGCTCAGGGAGAACAGTTTCAGCTCGAATAGAGAGAAAGAATCATAATTTCACCCAGGAGAGTTTGTAGAGGTTGCATGAGTTTGTAGAGAGAGTTTGTAGAGGTGCATGTAGAGGTTTGTAGAGGTTGCAGGAGTTGAGGGGGCCAAATGATAGCCTAGCGTTGGCTTTCATCTCACCCAACTCTAATGAATAATCGCAGGCGTTTAAAACGTAAAAAGTACTGACCTCATATGTTTTCATTGCGATAAAACTCAACTGCATGACCGATATGGCATTGGATTGAATATTCTGTTAATATTCTCATGAATATTTTGGTTGTCGTGCAGTGAAAGTTGGGAGGTGACTCAGACATATGGACTCAGACATGTACAGTTACGTGTGCGAAATTACAAGCACACCTACAGTGTTCACCAGTATGTTAATTAATGTTTCCATTGCTGCGTGAATATGTACTCCACTGGGATGTCTAATGGGTGCGTTCTTGGAAGACATAATGGAACTGTTTCTCAGGGGAGAACTGGGTAATGACGGCAGATGAAACAGCTCAGGGTTAATAGCTAAAATATAAGTATGTGTAACAGGCTCCAGACTTGTACCAGAATTTTTTAGACAATTATTTCAGCTTTTCAAAATTCATCATAGAATTAAATTTGTAGCTCAAGGATTTAGACACACAATGTAGTTGTTTTATATAGTAATTAAAACTTCATTTCTCAGTAAACGATAAAATTACAAGTCAACTTCCGATGAGTTCAGCTCCTTTTGTTGTCTATACGGGAAATGATGGCATTTAAGAGGCTGGAATTAACATTTACGATTTCCTTTTCATGATTATGACTAAATGTTACTTCCATCCACAAAATAACATTGATGACATGGAAAATGTTCTGCTAAGGATGAAAATTCAACAAGGCCCTGATAACCTTATCAAAAAGTTTTCCAGAATTGTAGCAGGCTTAGCATCTATTTCGTGTTTTTTTTATGCAGAATCGCTAAATGAACGTATAATTATATATTACCATACACCTCAAATCTTACAAAGCGATGCATTTTCATATGTTTTTAGAATATCCTGAAACTACAGATCGCTGTCCACTGCTCATCAGCTGCGTGATATAAGCTGAAATGTGGCAGTCAGGGGGCGGAATCAGTCCTCGCGCAAAATGACTAAAAATTGCAGGCAATGAACGAAACGACTAAAATTTCAGTCATTTCATGTAATGTTTACTCATATTGCGGTAGTTGCCTAAGCTAATTTAACCATCAGCTGGGTGAACTAGGCATTTCAGGCAATGGCTGAAATGTTAAGGCATCTCACGTAATCCCTGGTTCCGCTGTTTCATTGTGATAAATATATACATGAAAACAGCTTTCACTTTCGAGCTACTTCTTTTATCAGTACCACACTAGAAACAAAAACAAATGTTATCTTTCGCTGGAGTTTCAACCATTGGGATGAAGAGGTCCGTAAAATTGTTTAGATGAATAATTCAAGAGAAAATCTTATGAATATATAAATGTTCCTGGACGTTTGGGTCCTACAGAGCTGAAGAATGACAAGGTACAAAGTTTAAGTCCTCACAGAATGACATGGAACACAAAGTTTCCCATAAGCCCGAGCGTGTGTCACAGCAGGAAAATAAGTGCGCTTGTTCAATAAATAATTTGGCCGAAAGTAGATGCGTGTGTAGTACTGATGAATATTCCATCTGATCATGAGTCTTGTGCGTAGCAAAATAATGAGTGCTCAAGTAGGTGTTGGACATAGAGATAAGCAGGTGCATGGGGTTCCCACGACGCTTGCCCCATATGGGCATGATGCAGTGCTAGAGGGAACGTCTAGCACAAAATTACAATCTCTATGTATTTCATTCACACTTGGACCCTTGCAGTGCTGCTGCTCATTCTCAATAGTTTTTAGGTGAATTAAAAGACGAGAAGCAAAACAGAGGAAATGACTTGGGAGGAGCAAGGAGACTCAACATGAAGTCGTCGTTAGAACAAGCGGCTTGCGCAATGGTTGTAAACAACTTGGTATGACTACAAGACTTTTTGCTTACATGTTTGTGCTACTATGTAATTTTCGCACTAGGTCTAACTTCAAAGAAAATAGTCCATTTCAACGCCCACCGATCCCTCCTTACAGGGGCAATTCGATATTTCTTCGCAAGGATGAATCCAAAAATAGATAAATTTGTTTTGTGCATCTATATATACTACAGCTGCCATAGAAACGATAAAAATGGACAAAAACAATAAAATTCTGAATTTAATACCTTATGCAATATATTCTCAAAAACACCTTTGTTTCTTTCATGACATATTTCAGTCAAAATTGCAGAAAACTATGCCTAGATAATTCAAAGCCTCAAGAATTTTGAATTCTATGACGTTTTTTATTTTTCGTGAAAGCTCTTAGTGATAGATCGCACTCAAACCATTCTAACTACACATGTATCACACGTATGAACATATATCCACCATCTCTAACAGAAACATATTTGTAAGCATGCAAAAAAACAACACACCAGATTTCAGACGCATGTATATTTGCACTCATTCTTCAGCCACTAACGCTTGCACGCTGGTGTTCCAACCAAGACAATCATTGTGCGACCAGTACAGAAAATGCATACCAGGCTCGCCAGCATGCTGACCTCAGGCAAGTTCGTCTGGCACGCCAGGCGATTGTCCAACTCTGGCCCTGTTAGTTGGAGCTTTTCGGAATTAATTTTGAGCTCGTTTCAGTATGCATGTTACCGAGAGCCAAATACGGCTGCTTCTCATGGAAAAAATCAAGTGTAGCCTTGCGTCAGGTATGCAAAATGAATCGTCAATTTAAAAAAAAAACAGTTTCGGGTGAAATGATGGTGCATTAGGAAGAGAAGGAGAAATTACAGTATGTATCTCAGAGCATAAATAACAATCACGATCAAAAGTTGTGATTATTACCAAAAACAGCGGCAATGTGGCGCCCCGAACATCACACGTCGTAGCACAGGAGTTGAATGAGTAACAAACGATGGCGCAGTGCCGTCCCAAGTCACGTCGGGAACCTGAACATCTCTGTCCCAACATTGGCTGTAATAATTGTAAGTATTCCATGCAAATACAGGCCTTCATGAACTCATTCTCCTTCCTGATTTTATTTTTATTTATCTCAACTAGCTTAGCGTTTTTATATACCTTTAATGACGCAAATGTGAATCTTTTTGCGAGGGTGAACGGTGCTTGTATGCCGCTCATTAGGCACTGGAATCCAAACCTATTAGTGTAAAAGAGGTTTAAGAACTCAGAACACGTAAACGTTACAAAACTGAGTTAAAAGCTCTGCATACATGTTTAATTTTAACTCGTTTGCATTCATTCTCGACAGACTTTTCCCTGTGCACTTTTTTATCTCACAAGTTATACTTTAAAATTTCACAATGATGACTTCAAAATCTGCTCTCGCCAACAGTTGGAAAACCTGGCAGCATCGCTTGCTTCCGCTAATGCGTGCTCGAGAAGTCTAAGAAATTCCCTTGAAAGAATGTTTTCACTTCGAACGTGTAAGAATGACGATATTCTTGCCGATTTCTGAACGCAGATTAGTGCTATCTTACCCGGACTTAAGCAGTTTTTGTGCATGCTTTTCAGACAACTCACAAGAGTACCTGCACTCAAATGAGGCCTCCAGCGTCGCACCCATTGGGAATTCCAACAATTCGGAGACAGCTCCATTGCACCTCATGTGGCTGTCAGCCTCTGTACAGCCTCAGTGCATTCGAAAGTCATAGCATGGAATCGCCCAATATGAAACCTGGCAAAGGCCTCTAAATCAGCTCTCGTAATTGCGATCGAAAGTTGATTGAGAGCTACGTAGCTCAATTGTTTCACAGTTCTCAGTCGTGCTAGCAGAGTACATGGCTCCTCGAGGTGTGAATTCCCTTTAATCCTCATAGCTTTACCATAAATTTAGGTTTCTGAGATAAGCGTATTTAATCAGAGGAAAAGTGTAATTTTTATAGTAAAAATAAAGCATCTTATGAAAAGATTTACTGCAGGATATCCACTCATGAGTCTCTCATATTACACCATCGCAATAGTTGCACGTTAGTGATTGCACAAAAAAAGAAAAGGGACAACGAAAGAGCTGCTGATGAGCTTATTTCGCTTAATTTAACAGCGAACATTTAGGTTTGATACACCAGTCCAACTCTGGACACAATCATCGCTCGTATACGAGTATGCATCCTGTTCTTATCTAACATTTTCTCATTGACTTAGGAATGGAGGCCCGTGCAAAACAGACGCTAAACTTCGTAGTTTTAAAATACCTTTAGTTCAACTCATACTGACGACATGATAAAATATACCACCCTTTACGATCATTTCTAACCATTTATGACTATTATTACCGAAAAAATTATAATCAAGGGGCATTAGCTGCTCGGATGTGTAGTAGAGATAGTTGAGATAGAGATAGTTGAGAGAGAGATAGTTGAGATAAAGAGAGTTGCAAGAGGTATCTGATAACACATACGGGATTTATGCTCTGGTGCTTTAAACCACTGCTGACATGTTACAGCGAGAGAATAACTTTTCGGATGGATATTTATTATTAATCGCGAACGAGTCTTCCTTTTATTCATTCCTGTTCTGTGCATCCAAGAAACAGGCAACAAAGGGGGTCACGAGTACGTCTTTTGTGCACGAAAATCTAACGACTACGATACCTAACACAAAACAAATAGATTTTTACTCCTGATGCAACAATCCCCCCAACCTTGTACATTGCGAGAGTACTTTCTACTCCCAAAAGATATACTTGCCAGTATCACCTCGGACATGAATGTCACAGGTCGCTTTCTACGGTTGAATATCTCCAGCGGACGGCGCCGCAACTCTCACCTTAGTGCACAGGTGTCGACAGGGCGTCCTGGCCGAGAGTTAACACCCAGTTATCCCTAAATAAATATTGGAACTATTCTCCTGTTACCCTGAAAATTTTGCCCTCGAGCAAACTAAACTCGCTTTATCGAACGCGTAAATCTTGAACGATTCATGAAATCATAAGGTTTTTAACTAACTAAACTTTTTCAAACGGGGAACTTTTATTCAAATTTATATTTCTGTTTAGCCCTTCTTCTGATGCTTCCTTGAAGCTCACTCTGAGCAGAAGGAAAATGTGTAGCTGAAGCTTATAAAAGTTGATTTGTTCTGAAACTGAAATTATTTTTTTTTCTGAAATTTATTTTTCTGAACTGGCAGCCTGTTGTCCTCATTGAAGTAGCTTCCTTCCATTCTCGCTCAACTCACTTGAGTCAATGAGAGAAACGAAATAATGCCTTTCATTCGCAGCTCTATCTTCAAATGTATTTTTACGGATTTGTACAGCATTCATCAGAATATACTCTAAAAAACATGACACGTGACCAAAATGAATTATTTTGTTTTGTCAGTCTCTAACGTTGTCTAATCTTGCGATAACAGAAAGCTGCATTACAAATTTTTCTTTAGAATATTACAGGCTCACTCCACAGCCAGTCTAAATTGATCGGTGAAGCCAGGAAAATCTGGTGGTTTAGGCTTGCGAGATCTTATCGGGGACACGTCACGAGATTCAAAACTCTTTGTCCTGCGACACCTCAGGCTCGCGTGTTTCTTTTCTTCCTCTCGCACTTCTTATCGACGAACAACGGAAACATCACCAAACTAGAGGATATTTTCCCAAGAAATACCAATCTATTTTCCGCCGCAGCTCACTTGCCGTAAAAAGGACTTCTCAACGTAGGAATACCACAGGCGGCGACGCGTTGTGTGCGTGAGAGCCGTAACCTACTTACATTCACATTAGCGTTCGAGAATGACGTGTGAACTCGAGGACTCTTTCTCGTGGATTTCCTAACTGAGTGTTAGTCATACGGATCATAAGCCGGCAAAAGTAAAGTCACGCACGTGTATAGCCAATTGGCTGGCAGTGCTTGCCTTCAGCCCCCACAGCCAGGCTCTGAGCGCTAGGACGCATGCATCATTTCTGATGGGAAGTCCAAACATTTGGTAAGTTCTCAACGTACGTCATTTCTAAATTCACCCTTTTTTGCAAGCACTGAGCGTAATTTTCTGTTTTCCTGCATGTTCTACAAATTGTAGAGTAACTGTGGACAATGCAAGAGAAGTAACTCTTTAAATGAATACATTTATGTTGAATATCATCTGCTTTAAGGCCTATATTTGATTTATTGGTTTCGTTCGACCGAGTGGTAGAATGTCATTATACAAAATATTGGTTGTATGCTGCCGCACTACCAGCCCGATCTAAATGTGAAATTAATCTTAGAGTAAAAAGGAGATCGTGAAATACGCTCGGAATTACGGTGTCCTTTTTTGCATTCGAATGTTGTCTGGTAGTCGTGGAAGAATGTGCGCACTTCTCTAATTATAACAACTTCCTTGATGCACAATCTAATGAAAGGAGTGATGCCCAGCCGTGCCAGGGCTCAAAGAGGCAGTTCATAGATACCATGTTACGTGGCACTTTGTGTTGTAAACACTAAGAATAAATGTGGTCGTTCATGAGTTGGACCAGACGCAGGGTTCGTGAATCGATGCACAGACTATGCTGGGCAACTGGGAATATCGCAGGCTCAACAAAATTATTGTCCCCTGATTTATTTTTTCTATGCCTCCACTGAGATACTTGGCATTCAGATCATGAGTGAGCTTATGCTCGAGAAAACATTTAGTCATTACTCTTTATGAAACTGAAAGATACCATTTTATGGAAAGAACAATACATTTCGTTAACTTTCACCATGCAACAATAATTTCCTCAAATTTTCAAACCTGGAAATTTGAGCTTGCTCATCCTACTGCTTGAAATCATTCTTTGGAAAAATCTGCGAGAACGTAAAATGGGACGTAACCATGCTTTGAATGCGAACGCTATTGGGTTCTAAAAAAAGTCGGACTGGGTTTGAAAGGAACTTAGAGAGCGACAGAAGCAAGAGCAAAGAATAAAAAAGGCCACGAATGGGAACCATCAAATTAGGTAACTGACGAAAACGAAACTTCTCGCCAACCCAGCATTAAGTTGGTATACATCTGCTGCTCAAGCGTAAGAGGTAGTAACAAATTTCTCGTTGATGAACTAGCAGAAAATATTAATTCAATGCATGAATATACTGCGGAAATTCAATATTATGAAACATGGGGCTGAAGGGTTATATACATATCAGAAGTTCAGTTGTTCTTTACAATGAGAGCTTGTGTTATATGAACTGAACGGCTCTTATGATCTTACGGAATTTTTCGGCTGTTCTTGTATTGGAATAGAAACTTTTTTCCTTTTTTCCTTACGAAATCTTAAATGAGACAATCTCTGCAACCACAGTATGTGAAGGCATTCAGTTCTTGGGTAAATATTATACCTCAACTTGTGACAATGAAATCAGAAAAAGCGTAGAAAAATCTATTCGCGGCAATCGACTGTTCTACATCGCATAGACGATTTCAAGCGAAACGTAATATTTTTCTTGGCTGGAGATTTCCATCGGCTTTAAATTTACGAAGTCATTGTGCAGGGTGGCGCTGGGTCCAGATTTAAGGTGCTGTGGCAGTGCTGATAAGAGCAACTGTTTTGTTCCCGCGCCAGAGCATCCTTTCTGACTGAACAGTTCCTACAAATTTCTCACTAAGCGCAAAACTAAATTCAACTCGGGAATCACGCACAATTTCGAGCTAGTCAGCCAAAATAATCTGTGTCCTCCTTTAAGGGAAAATTTGATGAACGGAGTGGGATATGGGGAGGATGGAAGGGACGACTTCCAGTGCTCGGTGTGTTTGGTTCGCTAACGTGCACTCGCATCAAACGCAGTCCTAGGCTTTATTTTTTTTTATTTCATAAATTTTGCATGGAGTTTGTATGCTTAGATATGTATACGTTGTGTATTCTATTGACACAAAATGTCAGCACGAGTATATTTCACAAACATGGAAATTGTAGCGCAATGTACACAGCCTCAACACCCTCCGAACCCACAAAGAGAATATTGTCCTGTTTTACAAGGATACGCTTTGTTCTTCTTTGGGAGTTAAAAGCAGCCATACTTCATGTACACGTACGTAAGACTGCAGCTAGTTAGAGAAAAAAAATGCCGCCTTATCGCCAAAATAATTTGGTCTGGGAAGGGTAAAAGATAACCTCTGTTACCTCAACTCAGGGAAATCCAATGCCGACAAACAAGGTTGAGTGTGAAAAATATGTCTAACAGTTCCAAAAATAATGTTAGGGGTTAATTTTAGGCAGTTTTAATGTTTAATTTCGTTCGATCTTCTGGTAAATGAAGTGAGCTCATCAATGCAAAATGGTGTGGAATGCACAAGAGGAAGGGGGTATATTTGTGCTTGATACTGATGTAGTACGCGACCGAGGCAAATAAGAAACGCAAACACTTGTAGAAAATATAAATATCTTGTAGAAAATTTACGTTAGTGAGGAAAAGTTTAGGCTCTCAGCAGAAATTTTCCGAGGCTCCCATGAAAAGAATAATGAATCCGCATCTTCCTTTGGCGGCATACACAAGTCACCGCCAGTCCCTCTGATATTCGGGCATTGAATTAAAAGTTCTTTTCCAAATTTTCGTATAATAAATATTTCATTACTCAATTTGTCAGCAACGCCAAAATTACAAAAACTTCATTGAATGGAAATTTACCTCAGTCTGAATGCCTTGGAAATTTTATTCACTGTTCTTAAACTGTACAATAAATTAATTGTCAAACCCTGTGTTCGTTGGAGTTTTCGTGCGAAGCGGCGTTTGTTTGTGCAGGCTATAGCGCCTTCAAATAGACCACTCTGTAGGTACGGGGCTAGGCTCTAATCCTGACGCTTGAGTTTTGTTTATTTCTGATAGTGAAGAGAATTGACTGATCGGGAAAGTTTTCCATTCCTGAGAATTAAAGCTAGGAGACATGGAACAAAATTTGAAGATGACTTTTGCTATCTATGATGACTAAAATTTTGTTGCTGGCTTTTGATATTTAGTGTGACTAGTATTTTGACAATGACTTTTTTTATTTATGGTGATTATGATTATGACAAGGGCTTTTGTTATCTTTACTGACTACGTTAGCTGAATGCGAACAGTTAATAGCGAGAAAGAAGTAGAACTCTCTCAGTGCCTCGTTTAGCCAATATTATTTTCATCTCTTATGGTCTCGATTAAGACACCAGTGAGTTGCCTGAGATGCAGCTCACTGCAGAGTGATCATTGTCACAGCAGCGTGGTGCAGCCAGCGGAGACGGCCACCTCAGCGCGAGGACTGAGCCTCCGAGTACACCTCGTCGCAGGTGAACGTTAACCTCTGCCCCCCCACAAAGACGAGTGCAGTCGCTTTAGGAAGCTCGAATTTTCCAAATTTGTGCTGGTAAACTGGTCGAATGTTTGATTCCAAACAAAACTGGATACCAGTTTACTCGTTCTCTTGTTTGTTTCTCTGTCGGTACATACCGATGATTCCCGAGTGTACTCGTACATGTATATCTCGAGGGTATGAAGTAGTCTTAAAATTTCGGGTTTTCAGCGGAAAATTTATCTGAGAAGGGACTAACTAGGCCATGTACTATACCTTTCTGAAAGGATGTACATAGTTCTCCTATGGTCAACTCAGAATTGTTTTTGTTTACATAATTTTCCTATGGTCAACTCAGAATTGATTTTGTTTACATAGTTCTCCTATGGTCAACTCAGAATTGTTTTTGTTTAACGTACAGAAGAAATTGCTCAATCTAAGCATATGAGCGGCGATGTGCGGGCTCTGACTCTAGTTCCCATCCTCACTATTGACACACGTTCATGGTGAGAATCTCGAGCTGACTGCAGCTGGTAGGTAGGAGTCTTAACAGAGTTCACTTGAATGTTCGTCACTTCCCAAACTTTGTTGGTAGCCTGTGGTCTCAGCTCAACACTATAGTATTGGTTCCTTCATCTTTACCTACGTAACTCTGTCCCAAAAGAAATCGAGAGAAATAAGTATTGCTCAATTTACAGTTTAGTTTTTTAAATTGTAGAACCGTAGAAATTTATAGTTGGCTTATGATATTTTCAGCAGAAATTCTGACTTTGTTCTTGTGTCTTCCCCTGCTGTATTAAAAAAAATATCCGAGAAAAAGGCGTTATCCTTCGGGTAGTTACAGCACGTGATCGTCAGGTGATTCTAAATTTACACTCACATTATTTGAGAATTTGAAAATGTTATTTTAAGAAACCAATGCTGTACTTTTGCCCTTGAACATTTTGTACGAGATCCTTAAATAAATATCGACACTTCCTGGACTGATCCCAATGCCGTCCAAAGGAAAAAAATTTTGACCCTCTCATTTTAAGTTATTTCGGGACATCGACTCTTGCTTCCCGATATTTTTCCTCGACAGTTTAAAAAATAAAGAATTTCCTGTACTGCATAAGAATTTTTCAAAACTTTAATATTCTCTATGTATGATTCAGCAGCAAAACGAGCAGTAATATCAATTTTCAGTTACCTGTTCTTTTACAGCTTTGAATGCGAAGCCCGGCACACTAAAATCTAAAAAGCAGGGACTTACTTTTCCAGCTTCAGCAGGAAGAAGGAGAAATGTAAACAGTTCTGACTCGCTGAGAAAACGTTCAAATTGTTAAACGTACATATTGTCTATTCGAAAATGAAATAGTACACGTGTGCGAAGCAGAGTTTTAAGAATAAATTGTTCACGTTTAAATCGTAAGCTAATCGCACACACGGTAATCGTACATATGGTAATCACACATAATGGTAATCGCACACATGGTAATCGCACGTAATGGTAATCACACACATGTTAATCGCACACATGTTAATAGCACATATGGTAATCTCACATAATGGTAATCGCACATATGGTAATCGCACATAATGGTAATCGCACATAAAGGTAATCGCACACATGGTAATCGCACACATGGTAATCGCACACATGGTAATCGCACATATGATAATCTCACACAATGGTAATCGCAGAGGAATGTAGAGCTTTACCGCTGCTCGCAGCTGCTGCTGCTGCTGATTTCATCAGTGGACGCCATTCACCGTCGTGGAGGTCCCACAGTTCGGACTTGGGGCGACTCTACAGAGTGACACAGCCGTTTCACGTAAATAAATTACTTTATCAGTAATTTGAGATGAACTCTGGTAATTGAACGAACGAGTTCGAGTACGATAGAAATTTGAAATCCGATATTTTTTGCAGTATTTTCTGCTACGTTCAAATAAGCCACACCCAGGACTTTATATTCAAATCACAAGCCGTGGCTTGAGGCACCCAAACGCTAATTAATTAAAGCACCGTACAAATTAAGGCCAGTAGTGTAAACCGCATAGTAAGTACAACATCTGTGAGGTCTTCAACCACTGTCTTAATAGGCACTCGTTTATATTTGAGTATAGCTTTAATTCGATAACAATATGTTTAGGTATAGTTTCGATTTGATAAGGTCTCTTTCATTCTACTAATGAATTTCGTATCGAAAAAGTAATCGCGAAAAAAATTATAAGAAGAAAATGGACTCTTTTAAATGTTTATCTTACCATTGAAACTTGTTTTTGCTATGCCAAATAAATGCCATTTACATCACCAGAATATCCGGATGATGACTCGTTGCTGTCTAACTTCCTGTAAACTTCTTGATGGTTGTGTTGCTTCTAACAAAACAGCACTTCCATCAATAATACACCTTCACAAAAGTGCCTTCACGTTGTCATGTTCGTTTCAGAGTAGAAAACGGCTCGATTCCAATTCTTCTCATCAATCATCATTTGGATGGGCTTGTAGGTCTTCATTCCTCCAATTGATCTCTGCATTGCCACACGCAACACGCCGATGCCACACCTCGACATTCCTGCCATACGCATCGGTACGCTTACGCACAGATCCCCCGTGCGTAAGACATGAATTTAGTCGTCTAAAAACTTCGACGATTCCAATAATGGATGGCCAAGCAAAAGACACTTAAATACGTTTCAAGCTTCCGTTGACCGCTCGTAATTTGAAATAAATGAAAGTAGACATCAGTACTAAATAGAATTCTAAATTTACTACCTCGTAATTGGAACCAAACTACCTTTAAATAAGTGCAGGTTTGAAAATAAAGTAGGATACTGGAAATCTTATTTCTAGAGTGAAATTTTTCAATTATTTTTAAGAAATGTAAACCTATCTTTGAAGCATGGTCTCTGATCACCTATCCAGTCTAAGTTTAGCTCTGCAGCCCCTAAAATTAGGGATCATTTTAACTACTTCGATGTAAAAATAATATAAACAAGAGCATGAACGTGTTTTTTTGTTTTGTATTTGTTGATGCCAGATTCTGAGGCTTTGTAAAAGGTATGTTTGTGATATAATTTCATGTAGGTAAACTTTTGAGAAAAAATCCATACGAGCTACGATACAAGACTGTTTTCTTAATAGAAGTTTCCAGAAAACTTCTCCTAGTGAAACAATTCAATAGTTAAGAATTAGTACATAAACTAGCAAATCATATTTTGTAAACACCAAGCCCCCAGAAATTCCTCGCCGCTCTTCGCTAAGCAACACAGGAATGAAAATGATCAATTTTCTCACAACGCATGGAGAACTGACTGCTTCTCATTAGGTGTTGTTTAACAATTGATGACGTCAAATAGGTATTTTATCGAATAAAATTTGACAGCTATGGTGACCAGAAATATTTAATATAATATTTATGGACGTTACATTATCTACAAATCGTAGACGCGGCACTTACGGTGCATCACTTTTCACGAAGCACAACATTCATTATCTAGCAGAGATTGGGTCACCAAATTAAAGAAATAAGTTTTTTTTTAATTCTGAAACTCTAAAGGTTACATTGCTTCAGTAGCATAAAATTAGTAGGATTGATTTACGCGTACTTCATACATGACAAAGCCGTAAATACGGAAAGAGAGATGAAAAATTTATTTGTGAACTTCTCGAATGCTACCTGCAACTCAGTTTTTCCAGCGTACACTAAAAGGTTTTTTGACGGTGCATGCTGGAGGCATCCTCTCGTCAGCCACAGCAGCATTCGGCTCAGCAGGCGGAGTGGGCCTCCCTACAGCTGTGAGAGCACTCGTCGTGGTCAGCTGCTGCTCGTGTTGTCTTCGAATGGTCGCTCAATGCACGGGGGTCCAACTTGTCTGCCGGATCAAAAGAAGTAAAACAGTTTTTTCCTCGGCGCTCAAATCTAGAAACTTGTTGACGCAAAATTATTTTGAGAGGGTTCGTTAAGATCCCAGCGCTAGCGCAGCACCTTGGGAAAAACACGCAAAAACTAATTTTGCTTCAACTTATGCAGCTCATTTTTCAGAATTGTCGTAAAAACTGAGCAATTTTTCCAAAAATTATCAGGGCTACATTTTCTGATTGCATGTTCTAGCTCACAAATTTATATTCGAGGCCTGTCTGTTCTTTGCCATGAATTCAATGTTGTTGAGTTAGTTTTTTCGCATCGTTGTCAGGGTTGAAGTATTATATTATCGTTGGTGCTAGCAAAACAGGCAAACCACGGTCCAGACACTGCAAGAAAAGGTACGGGCTCCCAAGAAGCTGGACGACTCAACAATCGTCACACGTGAGGCGTGCCATTGGAATTCGTGAGTGAAATTCTCTCATTTGTGTCTCAGACCGACGAGATAATCACGAAGAATGACCCATGAACTCTGCTGCAGCCAATTTCACAGTGAGTCAATAAGAAACTTCAATAATTCCGTGGATAGATAATTAAGTCAGCTGCCAGAAAAGTAAGCTGTGCCTCTGAAGTCGCTAGATGTTTCATAGCTAAATTAAATTCGGTTCTGCTGACGAAAATATTCGTTTGAGCAGCGCTTTCCAGTCTCTGCATCTTTTTGTAGGTCGTAAGAACGTACTCATTGTACTTCTGATTGTACACTTCTTCTTTTAAATTTTCATGCAGATTTCAGATTACGGGATTACATGTTAGAAATACGTAAAATTGATGCCCTAATTTTGTGGTCGCCAGTGTCTTCAGGGCAGCCTTCAAGCGAACGCAACGTGAACATAAATTAAAGTTCGGTTCCACGCATAGGAACAGCGGGAACACCGCGCGCAAATGAATTTTGGCGTTGATAAAACTGTAGGGTTCTTAAACTGGGGAGAGTTTATTTGTTTAATTGCTGTTGCTAATCACTAATCAACAGGAACGACTCGCCATTTTCTCGCGTCGAAAGCTATAAAAACAAGCTTAGCAATAAAAAATTGAACATTCTGAAAGACAAAGTTCCACATTCATATGCAGCTTTCTAACCGTAAAAAATCTGAGATAATTTCTTTTATGTATGGTCAAGGCTTATGAAATGTAACAAATGTTTCATGTGTGTTTTCCATTGAGCGAGAGCATGCCATGAAGGCTATTAAAATCAATAATTCGTAAACGGTTGAAATTTCAAGATAAGTTCGAGCGATTGCTTTCTTTGATTCAATCGATTACGTGTCGTTGTTAGAGAGCTATCATCATGGAAATCGTGAGTGAAATTCCACGCTCGTGTTGCCACTCACGCTCGTGTTACCACTCACGCTCTGCCATCCACGCTCGTGTTACCACTCACGCTCTGCCATCCACGCTCGTGTTACCACTCACGCTCTGCCATCCACGCTCGTGTTACCACTCACGCTCTGCCATCCACGCTCGTGTTACCACTCACGCTCTGCCATCCACGCTCGTGTTACCACTCACGCTCTGCCATCCACGCTCGTGTTACCACTCACGCTCTGCCATCCACGCTCGTGTTACCACTCACGCTCTGCCATCCACGCTCGTGTTACCACTCACGCTCTGCCATCCACGCTCGTGTTACCACTCACGCTCTGCCATCCACGCTCGTGTTACCACTCACGCTCTGCCATCCACGCTCGTGTTACCACTCACGCTCTGCCATCCACGCTCGTGTTACCACTCACGCTCTGCCATCCACGCTCGTGTTACCACTCACGCTCTGCCATCCACGCTCGTGTTACCACTCACGCTCTGCCATCCACGCTCGTGCTGCCACTCACGCTCTGCCATCCACGCTCGTGCTGCCGCCGCCACACCTCACACTGATTGTCCTTTTGCTACCTGTGCCAGTGGCAATGCCACGGTCTTTACTGGCTCCAGCGGTGTGGTTCTCCATTTCTGTGTAGTTGCCACAACTTGAGTGGAGTCTCCCGTTGCTTCAGTTGGTTCATGATTGTTTGCATCGCATTTTCTCGATCACTGACATTTGTAAGGAAGATATTTTATTCCTCCTGTTCGCCCTTCATTCACTATATCAATTACTGAAGTGTGGGAGATTGTTCTTTCTTTCTTCTTTAACGTTGCTGCTTCTTTTCTCTACCTCTGTTTCAATCTTCCATAGAGTATTGCCTCTCCCTTCTGCTGCCATGTTGCTGCTCTGTTGCACGCTTTCGTTGTTTCGCTTTAAATGCTTAATTCTTCTTCAGCTCTTGGACGCTTCGGTCCTCGTTTTTGTCTTTCTCAATTTGGTGCTTTTCTTACGAATCGTAGGTCCATTTCATACGGATTCAAGAAATTTCAGTTGATTAGATTTGAGTTGTTTTAAAACATTTATTCTCAAAACTTAAATTTAATAAATAAAACTGTTGCTGATGTTGAATATAGCCTCGCCTTGAATGCGGATGTAAACTCAAATTCATTGTTGACTTTATAAGCTGCAATTGTTTTCAAATCGAATTTTATAGAAGTATATCGTATGGTGGAAGAAAACAGTATTCTTTGTAAACCTATAAATGTATAGATTAAATGTATATAATAGTTAGGCAGCCTAAATGAAACACTTGTGATAATTAAGTCCGACTCAATACAGCTGAATGATTCGACATCAGGATGAAAGCATCACTCACAGTCACGGTCAAAACTTGTGTTGTGCAATAGGGGCCAATGCGCCTCTCCTGTGTCTTTAGTTTAGAATTCTGAATCAATGTAATTTTAATTCAATTTTTGTTATTTACAGCACCGTAGGGGCGAAAACGACGATCCTTGGATAAAATTAGCGTAATTTTACGATCACGATCAAAATTCTACCTATATTCCTCTTCGTAGCTCAGCACTGACATCTGTCACCTTATTCATTGAATGTTCATATGTTCAAGTCATAGTCATGCTTATAAAATAAGTATCGTATTCTGATTTAGGTATAAACTGCGCTCCCAGGCAGACGGTACATGTCGTCGGTGCCTCTGCCCTGCAGTCCACAGACTGTGTTGCGCTGCGTGTACAGGCCTCGGTCGTGTCTCCACTGATAATCACCAAAAATTTCGAGAAAATCTGAACTCTCGGTTGCTTAGGCTTGAAACAAACAGAAATGAAACAACAAAGTCTCGAATTTCATATTTTCCTAATTTTTTCATGCTATGAAGGGCCAGTTATGCTTCGGAAAAATTGAAGTTAACTTTTCGGCCGTAAACTCATAAATACAAAAATAACTGTTTGAGTTAATAGCCCCTAAACTTGAATTCAAGGAATATAATAAAACTCATCAACTGTAGAAATGATCAATTGCACTTTTTTGCAGTCAAGAGCTATAAAATCATCTGATTATTTACTTAACATCTCAATAATCAGGCGAACTGGCCCACGAGATACCTCGCTGAAGGGTTTTCACAATTGCGATGGCTCGCACTCTACATATATTACAAGCTGCTACTTAATGCCTCGTAAATGATACTGCTCATTTCACTTCCGAATTTGTCTACCTTCTGGAAGAAATATCTTCTGAGATGCCGTAAACTTAATTGTTGGTCCGTCACGTCGATTTCTCCAGCATTCCATCTGAGCAGACCCCACTTGGAGGTGATGTTCAAGCTTGTTTCGTTGAACATCTTCTGTTGACAGTTATAAACTGATGTTTGAAGTGATTACAGTGATTATAACTGATGTTTGAAGTGATAATAGGACGTCGCTCATAACCTGCGTGTCGACGACCTTGCCATATTCGAACGCTCCGAATGTGACCAATCATTAAAGAAGAGGTACACTCACACAACTTTTTTTTCGTCTAATTTAATGTGCGATGAAATTAATTTGAATTGCATTCAAATTTTGAAATTATCCGTAATCCTAGGGCATGAGAATAAGAAGTTAACGTAGCAGCAATGGAAATCTTGCAAACATTTTCTTTTATGTACAAAACATTTTAGCTTGCGAAAAGTAAATTCTAATGTGATCTTGTGTCGACATTTGCAGATATATAAATATTGCAAAAAACTATATATCTTATAGATGAATAGATAACATTTGGCGGCGATGCAGGTGCGTCAACATACGAGTAATTGAATAGATCGCGGCTGCGTGACCATTTTTTAATGATAAAAGCACACCCGTTCTGGAGAGAGAACATCCACTTCCGGAGCAATAATTATGACTTTTTAGAACTGCTTGTTTGCAAATCGAAAAGTAGGTTTTAGTTCAATTTAGTGCTACCGCAAAATCGCTTGAGACTCAAATTTTTCCGCTGGAATGAGAGACA
The DNA here is from genome assembly GCA_014899125.1 of Orchestia grillus. NCBI lineage: Eukaryota > Metazoa > Arthropoda > Malacostraca > Amphipoda > Talitridae > Orchestia > Orchestia grillus. Next base: position 47,543 of record VOMN01034606.1, read on the forward strand.
TTATCCTCAGCCCCTCAATTTGTACAACCTCTTTTTCACCCTCGCAGTCAATCGTTTTATTTCATGGAGTCACTTGAGTTTTATTTTTCCTTCCTTGTGGATTAATAAACATAAAGTTTTTACGCATCTGTTGGGTAAATCCTACGAAGCATTCTGGCTTATTGCGTGATCTATATTATAATTTTTGATGTCAGAAGCATTGCAATTTTTAAACATATATGTGGAAAGAAGGAATTTGTAGTATAATATAATGATACTTTTAAAATGAAATGTCGACGGTGGCCCAAAGTGAGATGGTGAATTTTACTCTATTTCATTATCCTATCAATGCATTGTTCATAATTTAGAATTATCTCTAATATTCTTCTGATGTACATGTTTCGAGCTCGATAAGTAGAATACGCAAAACAAGATTGCAGGTGAAAATGAAACTTATATTCTGCACACACTCACATAGATGTATGTAGAGTTAGGCCATGTGATGTGGTGACGTCTTCGTGGTGTGGTGACGTCTTCCTGGTGGGGTGATGTCTTCCTGGTGGGGTGATGTCTTCCTGGTGTGGTGATGTTTTCCTGGTGTGGTGATGTCTTCCTGGTGTGGTGATGTCTTCCTGGTGTGGTGATGTCTTCGTGGTGTGGTGGTGTCTTCCTGGTAGCGCCCTAGGGCCCCTGTGGGAGATGCCCGAAATGAAGTCAAAGTGAAGTCAAAGTGAAGTCAAAGTGAAGTCAAAGGGAAGTTAAAGGGAAGTAAATGTGAAGTCATAGGGAAATCCAAATGAAGTCCAAGGGAAGTCCAAGTGAAGTCAAAGTGAATTCAAAGTGAAGTCAAAGGGAAGTCGAAAGGAAGTCAAAGGGAAATCAAAGTGAAGTCAAAGGAAAATCAAAGTGAAACCAAAGGAAAGTCAAAGTGAAGTTAAAGAGAAGTCAAAGGGAAGCCAAAGTGAAGTCAAAGTGAAGTAAAAGTGAAGTCATAGTGAAGTCAAAGGGAAGTCAAAGGGAAGAGGTCCCGGCGGCCGCGCTGACGGCGTGGGTGGCCTGGCAGAGCTCCCTCCGCCCGCTCGTTAACAACACCGTAAAATTGAGGAAATGTACAAAAGAAGAAACTATTGACGTGCATCTGAATTCAGTCGAGCCGCCCATTCACGATTGAGAGAGATTTTTAAGAGGATCTGTTTTGAGACCCAGGTGAGTGATAGAGATTTTTAATACTTTGAAATTTATGATTGTTCCACAATTTTACCGGTCTCTATTAGTCCTGGAGTAGATTTTTGACTCGTGTACATAGAATCATAATTACTCTCAAAAACTTAATCTTTAAAGTCGTTCTGAAATGAGCGGGTAAATATACATATGTATAATCTCCCAAATATAAATATAATCCCGTGATGCAACGTGCTTTTTCTAGTTCGTGTGTGAACTCAATTCTGAAATGCACTAGGCTCGATCGGGCGAGACACAACCGGAAGAATAATTTTAAATTTCACTGGTAGGGTTTTCCACCACAGTGAGAGTTGGTGTCGCTTCATGCCCTTATTTTTACGAGAGTGAAATAAGTTGATTCCGGGGACGCACCTCTGGTCTTGCTCCTCCCGGCGCTGCTGGCGACGTGGCGACAGCACCGAGAGCTGCTCACGGCTTCTAGCTCAAATGCGTGAGCGGAAGCTGTTCAATCATTAGCTATTACGGGATCAAAATATGAAAAATGAGGCTCAAAATAGCCTCATGAAACATGGAACTTTGTGCAAACCTTTATAATACGAGCATCAGTCAAGATTTTTTTGCAGTTACTTCATTTGTAATTCTCATAGATGATTTTTATAATGAAAATCTCAGATCGATAGCGACCTAATTTCCTGAATAGAGCAGACATCAATGTTTGTGAGCCGTAAAATACCCAAAGATGAAGAGTTCGATGCTACCAGGAAATAACCTTACCCTTATTCTCGAAACGTGCGACAAAGTCAGACAAGTTCTGTAAAACTGCAAGTTAGAAGCATGGTCACTCTTCAGAATTCGATGAATCTTTTAGGCTGATATACGCTTATGAATATATTGACAAAATGGTAAATAAAAGCAGTGGAGGTTTTTAAATGTGGACTGTATAATCTGTCTAATTTGAATACTGAATAGAAATTTTAGTGCTATGTATTCCGGATAAATATTCCTATGGCAAGACAAGGAAATACAATTTTTGGAACTAAGTTGTATACTTGGATTATGTTCCCATAGCACGAGGTATGGAAAGATTTTTCCCATCTGTAGAACGGCAAAATATATTAAGAAATGTAAAAAAGAAAATGTATCTGTATTTCAAATATATTTTAATAAGCATATAGTTTTGCCATCTTAGAGTGAATGAAAGTAAGGGCTGTTGACCTGAAAGAAGTAGAAAATTATTAATTATACGTACTGTTTAATGTTTTTATTAGCATAGAGTTCAACCGAGAAGACATTTAAAACATTATGAGAAATCCATACACTTTCTATTCGAGCTAAGTTGTGTTCCACTTGTTACGGACCCCGGAAATTACACCACCATCATTTCAGGAGCTCGGCTGCAAACTGCTTTCGTTGATATCCTTACCATAAAATCATACGAACCCTCCCAACTAAACCCAGTTGACCGAGAAATGTGTCTTCATATATGTTAATTCGAAATCACAGCATTTAGTCCGGTACTCCTGTAAATTTCTATACCTGCTTCTTTGCCAAGAGAAATAATTACCGAAGATTTTTACCGTACGACCAGTTGTCTTAATTTCATTGATAGGAATCTTCATTATTAGGATCATTGACTGAATAGGAATCTTCATTGGTAGAATCACTCATAGGATAGGAATGAATCTTCATTGTTAGAATCACTGATAGGATAGGAATCTTCATTCTTAGGATCACTGACTGGATAGGAATCTTCATTGGTAGGATCACTGACTGGATAGGAATCTTCATTGATAGGATCACTGATAGGATAGGAATATTCATCAAAAGGATCGCTTATAGTAATCTCCATTAATAGGAATCCTTTAGATGGCAAATTTCTGTTCGCTCACACGCTCGATCTCTTTCTCTGCCGATGTCCGGTGCGCTGGTCGGCCGCCATCCAGCGAGTGGTGCTTCACTCTTCCCCAGAGTCTTCTCCCCAGCTGTTGCAGAGCTGCTTGATTGACACGACGATATGAATCTGCCTGCTGCCCAAAGAATATTTACTCACCAAAATTTTCAAATTGTCTAAAATATGTAAGCCGTCAAAAACAAAACAAGGTTTTTCTTTTTGTCCCTAGTAACTTGATTAAAAATATCCACCTAGGTAACGCAGGCCGAAATCAAGGCCACACCCGATTTCCGCGCTCATGTACGTAGATTTGTTGGCTGAATGCTGGTTTCGTGCTTCCAAATGTCTGCAACGAAGTAAGAGACATCTGCAATGAGCTGTGCTAAATATTATTTGGAATTTCATTATACCGCTACTGGAACTGTTTTTTTGAGTTCGCATCGGTAAACACATTTGTGATTTGCTTCTCATAATGTCAAAAAATACTCACTCGTATGGAATCACTGATTATATGAGAAATGTTCAAATAAACTCATTCATAGTTTCAACATTAAGAAATTGAGGAGATGATAGTTTTAGCAAGGAGAAGGAGGAAAGGCAACAACAAGAGAAAGATCCAAACATTTACACATCTAATGAATTTTGCAATTTTTCGATACAACTATTGTTACGATGGTTGGTTTTCGGTAGCCGATCCTGATGCATTAGCTTCTCTGAGAAGTCAAAGCCTGCGCTCGTAGCGCAGTGCAGGTCCGGTGTGAGAGCTTGGATCGTCTGCGTAGAGCCTGAGTCCCAAGGTTAGGTCCGCGTACTAAAATATCTCGTCCTAGTCCAACAAGGTTTTCGAGCTCGAAGTCGATGGCTGCTGCGAGTATTACACCTTGGTTGGGAATAGCAGGGCTCACTTCTAGCTCGATCTTTTCGTAAAAAATGCCCTCCAGCAACAATTTCTCTTAAATTTCTGGTTATCTACCTGTGGCGTAGAGTATAAAAACTTGTATGCGAACTCGTTTCTCTACTTTAAGGTTGTCTGATAATTGTTCTGTTTTTTCATTATTTTTTGACAAGCTCGATACAATGGTCTTGAAGCACAAAGTATTGCACGCGGAGACTCATTCGGCTGAAATGTCAGAATGGAAATAAATAGACGAGTAGAATAATTTTTTAAGAGGTCACCTTTCAAAAATTGAGAAATGCACAACACACCTCACATCCTAACTTTACTCTTGAGTACTATTTTCACATTTTTTGTGGGTGAGAACGTGAGTGTCCGAGAATTAAAAAGCACTTACTTCATAACGGGTAAAACTCAATCTCTATCTCGAAAGATTGATTACTAGTATATTTATTTGAGCGTACTCAATAGTAGTACAATACTTAGATAAGATACATTAATTATTAAAATATGTACATTTTGGCACACCTAACTACCACCGTTTCGGCCACTGGTCATTTTCAGTGATAACTTAAAGTCTTTGGAATAGTGTGTATTTTCAGAGACTTTTAGTTTTCACTTTCAAATGATCATTGGCGTTTTCGAAGTGTATTATTGTCCAAGGTAATAATGATTCAGCGAGAATCTAGCTTCAATAATTTTGTTGGATAAACTTTACCTCATCATGCACAAAAACCGATGGACCTCTGGGCTCAAAAACAGCAGCCCAGACCATCACAGATGCCGCTCCCAGTCCCTGAGTGACCGCTCAGGTTTCAATATCTCCATTTCTCATCCAAATTCAGTCATTCTGTACGCTGGACTCCAGTTGCAAATCGAATTTCTTATCTTATCATCTTTGAAGAAAAAGTATGGTTGCTCACCTTCCTGAATTTGAGATATTAGATTTTTCACTCATGAAAATAGGTTTCCAACAGAGATTAGAGATAACAGCCGTTGTTACATCAGGAGAGGTTTTCAAGTTTTCGTTTCGAACGATGGACATGATTCCAACGGGAACATTTGCTTTTTTTGATAAATTTTTGAAGAAAATTTTTGGATTCATTCGCTACATCTCCCTGGTTTATTTGATCAGTTTTGATGTTCTTGCTGTTTGAAGACGCCCTTGTCCAGGCCTACTGTCGCTTTTTCCAATCTCACTGAATTGCTTCAAGGCAGCACTATGTTCTAAACACAACTACGGTCTATCATTTTCAATAAGGCAGCTGAATCTTCACCCCGTATACAAAGTATCATCAGGTTAATACTTCTGAGTGACGGGTTGGCTTTGTTCTTAATTTTCTTAGATTTTATTCGACTGAGCCAGTGAACACTGTGAACCAAGGGATTCAAAATAGATGAATAATGTTAAGAAAGCTCTACGCACATTTCGAAGAGATTCTTTGCATATCGTAAATGTTTCCAGAAGCAGGCACTATTGTTGCAGCTCTATACAGCACGAGCTTGAGGAGTGTTTTGTAAAAAAACTGTATGCGCCCAGAGCGCCTCAGGAGATTTTCTTGGCCAAAAGGCAGAGCTGCCTCAGCCGGTCTTTAATGGGTAATTATAGACATTTGAAAAATTCCTGAAGTCGTTCGTTGAATGTGCGGTGCTACATCCCAAAAAGCACAGTTTTTCGTATGGATAGCCCGAGTGAGCTCTGATAAAACTGCCGAATGAACTCAGGATGGATCTTGTGAAAATGTCTGAGCTGCAGTAAAGGCAGGATCGAACGTTCGATCAGGTAATATGAACGATTCTTGCCCAAATATTTATACAAAATTTATAGCGCTATTAACAGCTGTGCTCTGGGAGTACACACAAATTTTATACTCTGTTTCCACTCTCGTGAGACACTGCAAATCTAAGTTCCAGCCAAGATTAAAAAATAAAACTTACCTGAGGGAAAAAAATATTCGATAAAAAGGGGATTCCCCTTTTTTCATTATTTAGGAATCTTTTGGCAAATTAAATGGTGGGAGGATGAAATTGAACCGATATCAACTTCACCCTCTTCAATTTAAATTCGCCCAAAGGTTCTTGAATAATAATTTTTAATTCCTGAACAAGGACTTTTTTACCTCACCACCGGTCCATCAGCACGTACACTCGCTGCTGGACTGCATAGAAATCGATCCAAAGCCCAATTTTTAATTTCCCAGCTCTGTGTTTGTCAGTATTGTAGTTCAGAAATCAGTACTACAGATCACTGTCTATGAATTACTGATTGTAGCACCAAAAAATTTTTTTTGTAGAATTTTCATCATTGTGTCAATTTTTTACAAACGTAAATATTAAATCTCTTACCCCCAGACCAAAATTGATGACAAATCGGGAGTCATCATACGGCTGATTAACTCCCATCGCCTCACAGGCATTATATACTGAAACGTAACTTCTTCTATTGATCTTGTGCAGGTAGTGGACAACACGAGTATTAAAACAAGATTACATACATAGGCTTAGCCCTCTGCTGCGCTGATGTTGATGAGGAGCTGGTCTCTCCCGTGTCGTGCAGAGGGTCCTGAAGGACGAGCTTTGGCCCCCGACGATGAGCGTTGATTCCTTGGATATTCACCCGTCGTGGTGGCCAAATGCGAAGATACTGAAGTGTGCATATGAATCTGGGGAGAAGTACTTCTCGTGTAAATAACTCTATTTTGGTACAGAAATCAAATCTCCGTCTAATTCATCATCTAGCACAACCGTATCTGCACTCACCAGTCCTTTATTCTCTGCAGCAGCCAGCATTGTTTTCATGAGGCAACTACAGTGAACTACATGATTTTGCATGTCGGTGGAGTATTTCGTAAGTTGACAGTCACTTAAATTCGTTGACAAGCTACCAGTACTACATTAGGTGTCTGATTCCCTCTGAAACTCTTGATCGTATTGCCCACTCCGCTATCGACACAGTCAAGTTGCACCTAGTCGAATTTTACCCTGACGCGCCCAAAAAGACGCAGTAACAAAATCGCAACATCGTGTATGCTTGATCGTGCAAAAGCTGGGGCAACCTTATACTAAAGTTCAGTGGTTATGGTAAATTGCATGGAGATTAATCAACTAAGTTTCATTTGATTTGACTGAGTTTAAGGCGTTTTTGAATCATCCACGTTTTGCACGAGAAACGTGCAGCATTTTCTCAACCAGCTTATACATAGATTAAAATTATGAATGAGATTTTTTAATTCAGTAAAATATATCAATAGAGAGCACGACAAACCATTCTTGACAATTGGAGTAGTATTTTTACACGCGGATTTACACCTGTTTTTCGGTGTTGATAATTTTGTGTGTTACAGCCGTGAAGAAATTACATCTCAGCCAAGTGTGAGAGAAACAATTGATTAAATCATCGATCTGGAGAGTTTCTCTAAACATAGAATTGAAAGCATTCCAGCTCAAATAATTTTTTTTTTTCCGCACATAGAATCAATCATGTTTCTTTTGGAGTTCCAAACTGCCGTTTTTTTTACAATACTTTTAATTAGTTAGTGCCTTGTCACCCGAGCACAGCGAGCAATAGCGTCGGAATAATTAACTAGTTAATGCTAGTTTTACTAGTTTGTGCCTAGATTGACTAGTTAGTGGCTAGATTAACTAGTTAGTGCCTCGCCACCTGAGCACAGCAAGCAATAGCGTCGGAGTGATTTCATTACAAACGAAATGCTGTTCCGAGGCCAACGTATTCGGAGAATGATTTGCTCAAGCGAGTCGCGTTGTACATCATGTTGGAAATTTGCCGTACTTTTGTTCTTAAGTCAGCCGTAGAAATTGGGCCTAACATTCCCGTCACTGAACGTTTGGTGCTGCTAAGAGAAGATGCTGAAAAGTTTATGAACGACATATTGTACGTTCGTTCAATATGTTTGAATATATTGTTCAAAAATATCAAAAATAATGAAGAGGAAAAAAAAATTTGAGTCTATAATACGATGAAATAATTTACTGTTTACTTATACTTGGTCTTCAATCAGTTGCTACGTGGGATTCAGCTGCTTCGTGCAATGAGCTAAAAAAATCAATAGTGAATAAGATGGGAATTTTGAGAAGGGCTACGAGGAGGTAGCCTCTCCAGACGCAGCCGCGCGACGAGTTTAACCCTAACCGTCACCGCCGCCTCGTAAAATCGAACAAAAATGTTCGAATTTCGAGATCCTTTCCTCGTGAGAGAGAACCCTGTTGGCTCAGAACACCTGCGAAGGAGAGAAAATTGGTGGAAGTTTTTGTCATTCAAAACTGAGGATGTGTAAAATTTGAGGATTGAATAAAGAGTGCTGAAGTTAAGCTACTTCGATAAGTTGCGCTAAATTTGGGCTAAAAATTATTAAGATGTTTAATATTTTGGACTTTTATTCTTATTTCCCACCATAGTTTAGAGTCTGGTGCAACCGTGCTGAGGAAAATATGGTTAAAACGCCTGGAAAATTCGTAGTACTCAAGTGCACGTAAATACTGTGCACATAGAGTGCCCCGACAGCACTGGGCGAGCCTGTTTGCGTGGCTAACAAAAGAAGACGGCAGCGTCAGGCAGCAGGTCTAAATCCATGCTAGCGCAGTCGCTGCGTAAAAATAGCGTAGGAGCAAAACCAAAGAAACTTTGTCTGCATAATTTGAACACCAGCTGACAACAATCCTGGCTAAGGCTGCTCCTCGAAACAAAGCAAGAAACGTCCTTAGGAGCTTCTTCATCTTCCTGATGGTGATAAAACGGTTACATGTTTCAAAAGTTTGAACGCTGTGAAGTTTTTTTTTGAGTCCACTGTTTGCCGATTAATATGAGTAACCGCAATCAAGACTGCAAATCTATTTTTTTAAACATTGTTAGTATGTATGTTTGTCGATTTGAAATTTTTTAATTAAAGCACTAGTCAAACTTACTGTGAAAAATGATCATATTTAAAAAATTATACATAATGTAGAAATCCAGCTACAGAGAAAAAATTATTTTGAACCGTCGATCTTGATGCGACGCCCAGTATGTTCCTCGAGCCCTTCCCTGTATCCCACTGAAATATTTCCAGTGGAATAAAAATTATTCAATAACCCAATACAAAATTCATGCACACTGTTTTTGCATTGACATTTTTGCAGTTTTTTATTTCTCTTCTGAATAATTTTGCACTATTTTCATTTCCGTCTCCTATAACTTGTGATGGCGTGCCCGATATGAAACCCGAGATGCACTCAAACTATCTCACAAATTTCAAACTAAGGCAGCGTAACGAACAAGAGGACGAAGAAGCAATCCTACACCGAGGCTAAATATCATTCCTCATGACTAGCTAACCTTCGTGCTAAATAATTCAGTTGTGGCGATTTAGATGTACAATGAAAGAGCAGGTGCCGAGTTTGAGAATCGACCAGTTTTCTGGCACAGCTACACCAAAAGCTGTGCTAAGAAAAGCATCGAGCGGACCCTTGCTTGGCCGCCCGCCAGAATTTGCTCTCTGCCAAACCTTCGCCCATTTATCGTCATTAAAAAATTGCCGCTCATGAAAATAAATAAAGTTGAGCGAAATACTTCGACTACGGCGTGCTGCTCAAGGTAGTTCACAAAGACTGATTTTCAATCTCCCAACGAAGCAAATGGAAAAGAATTCTTTCATTTGAAACAACAGCAACAAAAATTGTTCATGCATTAGGCAAGAGCGTCAATGAAATTTCCCCAACACATTCAATATTTTTCACTTTGATTTGAATCACTTGACGCGTTTTCCAGATAACGACCGACGAACCGTAATATCAATGATAATGTACAATGTATCAACAATTCAAACTATATTTGATTTTTAGGTTTAAAACTTTTTTCAAGATTTAAACGTAGAACTCTGAAGAACTTTTTTCAAAAAACTTTGTTTCTTCGCTTTTTTTCGTGAACGCTGCCGTCAAAAGATACGTACTGATGAGTTGACAGAGCTGAGGAACACAGCATCCAGCGCCTTTGAAATGTGTTACAGTCCTGTACTTACCGCGTTATGTCGGTCACCGTTGTGCTGCAATCATGAATGTTTTTGAACAATATTGTACTTTTTAATACTTTACTTTTCTTTCTCTCTCTGTGCACATGGGTCTCGGTGAAAAAAGACAAATCCATAAAAGTTACGGTTGCACTGCCATAAATGCCAATTCTAAAATTCTCAACCAAATCTTTGTCTTTTTTTTTAATCGCATGCATAAAATCGGATTTTCTCTGTGATGTTTTTTTCCACGAAAGTTTAATTATTTACATAATGTAAATGTTTTTCATGATCTTCAAAGTTTCCATCACCTTCAAAATATCAAATACATCGTTATAACTTTCAAATTTTCTCAAAATAAATAGTAACCTGATGAAATCAATTCATTTGCGTAACTTGCAAAACTCGTGCATGCATGAATGCTCAACCATAAATTACTTTGAGTCCCTGGAAAATGTTTGAGACCATTTTCTAAAGGCGATCAGTTTTACGTTCATGTTTAAACCTACCTCTATTTCAATTGAAAGCAAGCAAAGAGATAAGATTTCATGCGTGCTTTACGATGGTGAGGCTTAGAATCCCTTGTTACATTTGAAATAGTCAGAGTAATTCATAAAGAAGAATTTACGGTAAAGATTTACTGCTCTGGCAGCTACTGAAGTCTTTACTTTTACTCCAAAATTTTGAGCTTCTGAAAATGAACGACGGAACATCAGAGGCCAGGGAAGTAGCGCTATGCGAGGGAGCTGTGCCAAATGCACGGTTGCCAACATGGATCTCACCCATTCGATTTTTTAGGTACAATTTTTAATGCATACAAACACTACCACCTTCAAAAAGGTAAAAACTTGCCTCATAAATTTTTGACCGTTCCGAATGAATTTATGGACTCGACTCTCTGGTCGCCATTACGCAGAGCGACTGGATTGTGCCAGCGATAGACCCGCCACAGAAGTGAAGCAGAAATTTAAGTGATGGTCGAAAAAACTGAAAAATTAGCAGCTCTTTGCACGGGTTATGAGCAGATCTTAACTCGAGGGTGCCTTATATCGTCATTCCTCATTTATTGAACATATGCCAAGCGTCTGATTTCTTTGTCTAATTTTATTTGTGAGTGGAGTCTGCAGTGTTCAAGAGAGTACTCGATAGATACTGAAACACATCTTGCAAGTTCGGCTAAAAACCATGAAATTCGTGGGGAAAGACCTAAGTCATCTTAACGTAAGGTGAGAACTATCATGCGTACCTACAATACCCATGGTATATTCATAAATGTCCTATTCTAAACTTCATGTGATGCCAAACCTTATGAAAAGGGCATGTCTAGGATAAGTATTGCTCTCAGGGCGCTTGTACACTTCAGTAGTGGCACAATGTATTCTTACTCAAGCACTATGTTCAAAACTTCAGTCTTCAGTTTTCTTCAGTTTCAAGGTTTCTGCAAAACCTTGTGCCTCTAGAGTTTTCCTACATTGGTGCAATTTTGGGGAAGTGAATCTTAATGTGAGCTTGTGACATGATGCGTCAAAAATGACGGGACTTTCCATATTTATTCTTAAAATAAATGTTATTTCTTCGTGATCTCCGGACACGATCTCCCTCTCCGATGATTTGATGAGCATTATGCGTGATCCCAAACCTATAAACAAATGAATTTAGACACGTTGTTATTCCCCAGTATTACATTGAGAACCTCATTTAGAATATTTAGAATGTAATTTTAACCATGCTAGATTTTTAACGTTGAAAATTGGTTGAAATCGTAAAAAAATCCATTCATGCACTGGCGTCGTGTGAGAGGATTTGTGTATTTCGTTGTAGGACGGCGGTAGGCAGTCAATAGTTTGCACTGATATTTTCTTCATCTCTAAGTTTTCTTCACGATTAATAGAGCGTAATTATTTCCACATGTTCCACCTCTACAGAATAGTCCGACAATATTTATGAGGAAGTCGTTCTAGTTTTCTTGAGAGGAGGTTCGCAAGTTCAGGCTATTGGTTTTGCTAATGAAGAAAGTTGCTCGGTTACGGAGATCATTTATATTAAAAATTCGCAGTCATTTTAGGTACATTTCGGAAGCATGGCGTACGCGGTATGTTTGACTCATTTTTTTCATTCCCAGCACTAACCAATGAGTAAATATTTTGAGAAAGGGAGTGATAAAGTCTTAGCGGGCGTCCAAGGATTTTTAAAATATCATATTGATTTAAACAAATCCAGTTGAGTCACATTCTTACTTCGATTTGGCTTTGCCAAAATAATTACTGTGTAAATCAACAATTGAATTAAAATGCAATATTTCAAATATATTTCATTCGATGAAATTTCACCTAATAATACTTTTCGAATCTTAATTCGTTGTGCACTAATTGTAGTTCCAACTGCAATGATGAACTGGTGCCCTTTTTCTCTACGGAGATGTTTAACACTGCACTGCATAGTCGAACGAGTTACTGCACACCGCTGACCCACTGGATACTCATGCCTCGAGTTACCCTTGCGCCATTACCAGGTCCTCGCGCGTACTGCAGGGTTCCTGATAGCAAGCAGTTATGTCATTTGTGGCCGTTTTCCAGTTCCTGTGTTTGGCGAGCGTATGTTTTCCTGGTTCCATTTTAAGATGGCTACTGAGCCATCACATGATCACGTACATATTATGTTCTTTTTTTACGAGGGTATGTTTTTCTGTCTCCATTTTAAGACGTCTACTGAGCTATCACAAAAGCACATACATACATAGTGCTATTCGTACAGACTGAACACCTGGTTTGATTTTACCCCACGCAGCCGTTGATCGCACTCAGCACTGCGTTGAACTCCAGAATGTTGAAACTCTCCAGTTCCTAAATTTAACGTCGTGGTAACATCAATTCCTATTTTTTCAGTTTTTGATGACATGTTTTCGAAATCAGATCCTATTGTGTTTCCGTGGAGTGCAGAGTTTCTTAGCCACTGCTGGAGAACTGTCAGTTGGATGCGAAATTGAAAGTGTTTCGGAACAAGGAAAACGTCTTCAAAATCAAAACATTGTCTCCATGGAATCGTATCCGACTTTGCACACATCATTTCTTAAAAAATAATTGAGTTAATGAGCTCAAGATATCACAATTAGACGGGAAGACAAACATTTCCACGAGGTTAGATAATTTCCGATTTCATAATGCAGACGTCCGAGGCAGTAGTTTTACAAGTCAAGCTTGGGGCACGTGCGTCATATGCGGAAAAACTGTTATACATAGATACCACAACGTATCATTATTCACTGACATGAACTTCTGGCATAGATACCGTAGGTGCAAAATGTACACAGAAAGTCGTCCTGCAAGTTTTACATGCTAACCTCATAGCTCTCTTAATATCAAGTGGGTATTTTTATTCCCTAAATATTATACGCCAGTTTTTCCTCTTATGGGCTCGCTAAAGCCCTAAAAAGTCACTTCGCCTCCAATTTAAAAGTAGGTCGATAAAAATACCTTTTAAGTATTTTGAAGATGAAGACCCTCTTCTTTTGCTTCGCAACTTCTCACTCAGGAAAAAGTTGCTCCTCTAGACTGAGAAATTGGAAGCAGTCCTTTAATTGCCCAGAAGACGGTTGGTTTGAGCAGCCGTAAGAATGCCAAAGGTGAGGCGGCGGCGATACTGTACAGGGCTGTACCTCTGCTGCCAGAGTTGAACTGATCCGTATGTAAGGTTTTAGAAATCTAAAAACACCAGAAAATTACTCTGGACAGGTACTTACACACTTAGCCATAGAATATGTGACCATTATGCTGCTCAATGTTGTGCAACGCGATCTTGGGGCTGAGACCACACTTGGTCCGTTGAAATTACACGTAGAGGCGAGTCTGTTGTAGAGGCGAGTCTGCTGTAGAGGCGAGTCTGTTGTAGAGGCGAGTCTGCTTTAGAGGCGAGTCTGCCGTAAAGGCGAGTCTGTTGTAGAGGCGAGTCTGCGGTAGAGGCGAGTCTGCCGTAAAGGCGAGTCTGCTGTAGAGGCGAGTCTGCTGTAGAGGCGAGTCTGCTGTAGAGGCGAGTCTGCGGTAGAGGCGAGTGACAGCTAAGTTTACGTAGTAGTCATACGAGCTGAACATTTGCTTTAAGATGGAAAGAAAAACCAACGAAATAGGGAATTTTTTCGGTGAAAAATGGCACACGTTCTTGGAACATAAAGTATCCATCATTAGTACAGTAAAACGTGGTATAGGTAACGTTGATAAAATCTCAATTGATTTTTCCGAAACGTGTACAATATTTATTAAAGATTTTCCTTACCAAGCTGGTTCTTCTTTTCATCTTGATGAAAAAGTTACCAAAAAGTAACCTGTAGGTACTATATTGAAAAACGTTTGTTGTGTAAGGTAAGTCATTTGTTGATAAGCGGTTATCTCTCAGGAAATATGATTTTCCTGAAATATTTATGATAAGACCCGCACTGTCGAGAGACCACAGAGCCACACCTGCCTCGCTGAACACACATCAATTTGGAAAAGTGTTACGCACAAAATTCTTACAACACGTTGGTCGATATGTGCGCCATATGTGTCCACGTTCCCTGTGTTGTGTTGCCACACAGTTATGTAGGCTGTTCATACTAATGTTAGGTTTGAATTTGGAGATACTTTGGTGTTTTGAAGCTAGACGTGCTTCCTTCATGTTTACTTGCTCTCTTTACTCGGATTAATGGTTCTAGTTTTTTTCGAACTCAAAAATGAGGGATGTCTTCAAAAGCAAGTAATATATGAGTATGGACACACAAACCAACCGTTACGTAATAGTGGGATGAATTCTTTCCCTGGTTCAAACAGGAGCCAAATAGCGGGAAACTTGCTAGAGATCATCGTCCTGTACCGACGTCGGCACCCATTTCGCCGCACTCAGTGGGGTCAGAAGTTGAATGTTCTCGAAATTCATTTCTGTTGCACTGGCACGGGTATGAAATTATTCTGTGATTTCATTTGCATCAAAAGGTAATCGGTCCGTCAAGTCGTCGTAATCAACTCGGATGGAATTTATTTCGTCCTCACTTCGTTTTGGCAAACTCAAAACTCGCCCTTAAAATATAATTGCCAAGCCTATGAAGCATATGGGTATTTTCCCTTCGCCCAAGATTTGGAGAATTAAAAAAAGTAATATTCCTGCTCGGTGCCAGCTCACCCGAGGTTTATCTTCATAGCAACCGTTAAAATCTTAGGCCTAAGGCAGTGAGGTACGCGGCCTGTATGTATAAATAAGCTGCTCGGCGCGAGCATGTCTCTCCGATGTGCCGCCTCCTCAGACCAAAAGGTCCATAGAATGAGGTCGACCGACCGAGCCGTTACTTCGGGTCTCGAAATTGACTTGACGAATTTACTCCCGTTTTCTAACACATAATAATGCTTGCGGGCTAGAATTGCCGTGCCTTTTTGATGGCTGTGTACAGATTTATGATTCAAATGTGTGCCGGCATCGGAGCACACCAATTAGGCCAAAAATTTAAATTAAAAAAATTGTGCAGCAGTTGTTTTTTGCACAGAATTTGGGCCAACCGATCCATCTTGAATGTGGCTATGACACGCAGATATGGAATACCTCGTTCTCTGAGAGCTGAATTTTTGCTCGCGTTTCCCTTCATGACACTTTTTGGTGAGGCCCTCTGCTTAGAGAGCGATCTACGATCCGTACTCGAGCGTTCCTCGTGTGCGTGGGCTGTGAAGAGCGCTTCCTATCGAACGACGTGGCTGTGGCATGCCGAAATATTCCACTATATGCATAATACTAATAGCCCAGTGCTGCTTGCTTGCTTGGTCCGTCCGTCTCTTGTGGATTTAGGTGGGAGAAAATTTCGTATTTCTAACTAATCAGCGAGAATGTCAGAGAAGTTAGTCAGTATCAGTGATACTGCAAATAACAATATTTCATGTTAGATTTGCCATAAAAATAAGAGTATTTTAAGAATATAAAAATTTGTCCTGCCATTTTTTGACGCGGTGCGTGTACTAGTGTGTTTACGTAATATTTGCGCAGTTATTTTACGCTCTAAATTACTATGTACTGTGAGTTCATTGAGGTACAAGCGAAGCTCTGTGAAATCCTGATATGGTTTGGAGAAGCCTCGTGGTTCAAACATGTTACAGTTTTGCCGACTGATGTTTGTGTCAGAACTGCTTCTCACTTGAGTCGTGACGTCACATGGCTCCTCCCGCACGACGAAGGCTGGCACCTCGCTCTCAGCTTTTGAATTCACGCCTATTGATGTACTTTCATCATTTGGGCTCAAAAAAATATCTGGAAATTTTAGGGCGCAGGAGTATTGCAAAGTTCCTGACGGAGACGGGAATCCAACAAGACAGGATATTCACACCTGATGAGAAGCTGTTTTGCACGCTCCATTGTCTTGAAAGACGATCTTCTCAAACAATTTGCTCAAAAATTTACTTCTTGCAACTTAATTTGACCGAAAGATATTATTTTGTATAGAAAAATCTTCCCAGGTTTTTGTTGGAACCTAATTTAGTTGGAACTTTTGCACATTGGCATGGGTCTCAAGCTGGTACATGCACGACATTTTATATCTGAATTTCGACCGCCATGATCTCAAAGTAGAGCTTGGCCGCCTCTAAATCAATCAATGGCGCTCAAAGGTCACATGCAAGCGTAAACAAAATCTTTCTAAGTAATTGCTCCTTTTTAACGGCATTATTAAGAAATTTTGATTATTTATAACATTGTGTTTTTCAATTAGAGAAATCGATCGCGTGCTGCTGGATATAAGTGACCGAATTTTATTACCAGTTTCACTGGTATTATCGATATAAACTAAACTAAATTTACTAAACTACGCTAAACTAAAATCAAACAAAGATTTCAAACCTGTATGTAACGAACAAAGATGTATTCATTTTTATGAGTTGCACTCATAACATTTCTCTTTAGCCACTTCCGTTCCCAGTGCTCTACGAGTATGTGTAGTCATGTTCCCACTGCTGTACGAGTATGTGTAGTCATGTTCCCAATGCTGAACGAGTATGTGTAGTCATGTTCCCACTGCTGTACGAATATGTGTGGTCATGTTCCCAATGCTGTACGAGTATGTGTGGTCATGTTCCCACTGCTCTACGAGTATGTGTATAGTTTGTTCCCACTGCTGTGCGAGTATGTGTAAAGTCATAGATATATTCTACATGTAGTATACCGCGTATTCTGTCGTGGGAAGACACGTATTCACAGTGTCCAGGAGCTCCTGGCGGACTCTCTCAGCTCTGCAGTTTGCCATCATTTGGCCATTCAAGAAATGTACATATGGCCATTTAACAAATGTAGTGCTGTAAATATTGAATACTGTGGGCATGTAGTACTGTAAACATTGGGCAGTAAATTCATTTTTATAAGGTTAGATGTTAGATGGACGCATGTATTCATTTTTTTATGGTGTTATGTTTTAAAAGACAGACTCATTTTTGCTTTTCTGTAGAATTTAATTTAAAAAACTGCTCTTTTTTCAGACACTGTCGATGGAGTTCTTATCCGCGCGTTTGAGTTTTAGCAATTTTAATATTAGTGACCATGTTCGTACTTCTTTTTATCCTGTGTGTAATGAAATGTGTATTATGTCCTCGACGCTATGGTCACATAATTACACAATTTTACGATTTGAAAACACGTTTGATGATATAGTAGTGGGTACCATGGCGCACTGGTCAGCGTGATAGCCTAGCAGCTGGGAAGTTAGGGTTCGATTCCCGGCTCAGGTGGTGATTTTCACGTAACCAGGGAGTATTTCCCTTAGAAAAGGAGGCTTAAACCACACATTCCCCACATCCCTCACCACACCAGTAGTTGTAAGGCATTGAAAACCCAACGGTAAAACGTGCTGGAATAAATCAAGATATATATTCCACGGCTGTGCCGGGCCGATGACCTGGATATTTGTACGCCACTCATAAATCCTCTCCTTAAAAGTCAGTTAGTAATTTAAAATCCGTACAATTATTACAAATGGAGCAGCAGCTGCAGTATGTTTCTTTGAGATTGTCCCTTTGAGGCAATGATGGTTTCCCTGTTCAGTACCGCCATTTCTCAGGATTCTGATCATAGTTGGTCGCACCAGCGGCAGCAAGCGACCAGTTCTTGAAATCGTTCAAAGCCCTCCGACTCCCAGTTGAGGTGACCTTTCGTGTTCACTTTTCTATTGGTTTGTTTTCATTGTAAGTTGAGCTTTTAAATATGTAAATGCACTTCAATCAACTCTAAAATATTATGGAAATGCTTCACAGTTTTTGGCTCGTATAGCCATGCACTACTTTGTCCATAGTTTTGATGCAATTTTTGGGAGTGCCAGCGTGTGCAAGAGCCAGTCTGGAATGACTTGCTAGAGTTTGGAGGCGAGAGTCTCCAGGACGGCGCGTGTTCGAGAAAATGTACCGCTGGTGAGTCCTTACTTCTGTCTTACTCTGCCCTCTGTCATCCAACGGTGATTTTACGATTTCGTGTCTACGCTCTTCACGTCCGAGGAATAAACGAGCGTACAGTTTGTGAATGCGCTCTGGGCACATTTGTGTGCTGGTCAAATGTACTGGGTGCATTTGCGTGCTGGTCCCATGTGCTGATTACATTTTCCAGCCGAGTTAGCCTTACTTATCTTAGCTGAGCCCGGTAACTTTCGATACAAAAGTAGGAATGCTTACCTAGTGTTCTGACCGGCGCTTCTGCACCAAACTGACGCAGGATTTTGGTCATTTTTCTTTCCCAGTTCAGCAATGTTGAGCTACTCGATTCCTTCCCCGCCCAGTAATGTTGCGCTACTCGATTGCAAAAAAGAACGAACGTAAAATGTGGAATGTGCGTTCACATGCGCGCCTTCGATGCCGATAACATTACTGAAACATTCATTTTGTGTTTTTTTAATTATTATGATAGTTTAGATAAAAAAGAAATTTACTCTCATATTCCCGACTCCGACTCACTGACAGAATGTGACAGCATTGCCTCCTGAACACACCTCTGCCGTTCGTCCAGCTACAAGCGTAGGCTCTCGGTGTTGTTGGGGCTAAATTATCAGAGAAGGCAACTGCAATATTTCCTGAAGTTATTGGCAAACATTTTATTGCAAACTCATCAGAACTTTGATGATCGATAGCATTCCATCATGCAGGTATATTTCGTGTATTTAAATTTATGAGTTCAAATTTGCTTGGTACAATAATTGACACACTCTGCACTGAATTCAAAGCTGTTATTACAACACGCCCTCAGGCATGGTAGCCACGAACAAATACCAACTCGACCAGACTGAAGTTTGTCAGGTGAAAAGACAGTCATCAGCGCGGGGCAAATCGGCTTTACCGTCGTCAGCCAAACCTGAAATGCGGGCAGCTCGCGTCAGTGAGACCGAGGGAGTGGCACACTTCCATTTTTCTGAACTCATTTCATGAGAGGGTCTGGTGACTCAGATGACTCAGGTGACTCTCAGATGACTCAGGTGACTCTCAGATGACTCAGGTGACTCAGGTGACTCAAGTCCCGCAAGACGTCCGTGAGATCCAATACAGTTTGTACAGTAATGCCTGCAAGCACGCGACCGCTTGGCCAGCTCCCTGACACAGCTGCCTGCAAGTTTTGGAGAGCTCACAATCGGCCCCTCATAGAGCGCTAGATCGTTTCCAGAGAACAACCGCGTCGTCTCCTGATTAACAATTAACATGCCTTTTTGCGTCTAATGACACATATTTTTCCACTGTTTGATGCGTGTTCTCGTTGATATCGCCCTACGCGGGGCACGACTGTAAAAGGGTTGTTTGCTGGAACCGATCTAGCGCTCCATGTGGGGGACGAGTGTATTTTGTCTGTTCATGCCATTGTTCTGGCTGAAGGTACTGTTTTAGGAGCTCCATTCTTCCACGGCTGAGTCTTTCGGAACTCATTCTAGCTATAAATTGATTCTACTCTTGCCACACGGAATGACAACACCGAAGGAGACGCTATTCAATGTTCACTCTCTGAGGCAATTACATCATTCATTTGATTCGCCAGTCGTTGGATCAAGTACATATTCCTGGAGACATTCTTTAAAGATGTTCTTCCGCTGAGTCAGGTCAGACTTCAGTACAGTGTTGACTCATGGTAACGTCGAGTCACCTCACTCATAGTAATGTGAAGAAGGTGAAGCACATAGCTACTCAGGCACATGATGAAATAATTAAGGGTAGAAATTTGACGAGATAATTCAAAGTTTTTAAGCATGAAGGCGCAAAGAAGCCAACCTGCGCGCGGCAGGCACCGCTGCGTTGCGACTCCTTCAGTGCAAAAAAAAATTTTAAAAACTCAAAACGTTCAATAAGGAAAAATCTATGATGCCAAACTATTACACTATGGATTCAGTATGTGAGATAATTAATTAAGAAAGAATCCAAATTGAAGCCTCGCGAAGTCCGAAAAAAAAGCAAATTCTCGTTCAAGGAGAAAATACTATGCGGAAAAAATGACAGTAGTTGGAAGCAGGTTTCGAAACCTGAACAACAATCAAAATGAGGAAGTACTTCTAAGACCGCAACAGTCGGGCACCGTCAAACTGTTCGCTGGCTTACACTTTGGAATGAATTTCTACTCTTAGGAAGACGTCCTTTCTTTTTGATGACGAAGGCTCAAAAATCAACCAGGAGTAGTCATACAGTGTACTTGATCAGTCACCTCATTCATTTGAATGAATGTTTCGACTCACTACAGCAAATTCCAACAAGAATATTCCTGCCCCCAGCGGCAGCGACGGACCTCATTTATCATGTGTCCAGAGTGACTTCCACAAGTTGAGTCTGGCTTTGCCGATCGTAGCACTTTTCTTCAAGAAAATTGAGACGTACTCGTCACTTTCTAAAGCAATGCTACTGCAAATGGCTGACGATTGTTGCCAAAATTCAACCTGCGGGAGGAAGCCAAAGACTCACATCGCATAAAAGTATACTATTTCTAAAAAATTATTGATTATCTTTAATGCAATTCCTGATTTACGCATTCTCAAACGATCAACCATAATTATCATTAAAATGATTGTTTGTATTGATATCACTCGGCACTTTCTATTCTTGCAAATATTTTTTCCAAATGTCACCCGCACTCACCGCCAAGATGAAGAAGTAAAATGTTTCATGTTCCTTCAGGGAGCTGAAGTGATGCCTCAATTGCGCCTTCATCTGAAGAGCGACTCATTTGTTCGTCCGAAAGCCGAGTGCCAAAAACAGAACCTAAAACATACCCTAAATCCGACGCTTCGAACTTTTCCAATAAATTATCATTTGCCTATATACATAATTAATTTTCTCATTAGTCATCTCATCACTCCAATGCTTATTTTAACCAATTATTCATTTGTATTTAGAGATGAAAAACCATTGTCAGCCATGAAATCATAGTCATCGGTGTCAAACATTTCGAATGTAGTTTATATTATGCATGTGCAACACAAAGCTGTAAATAATACAAACGTGTTTCACATGAAAATAGTGCCACAAAATTTACTTCAACATTTAAAATGTCAACACTCTACCACATACGATTAATTATTCTTGAAGTTTAACTACCGAATGTCACAGTGTCGGTGATGAATATTCTAGCAGTCATTACAATAACGCTAAGACTGTATGGCTGTCCTGAAAAACAGCGACTGATGTGCCGACCTCTGAAGGTAGGCTCGATCCCTCCCTTGAAGTCGGCCATTTATGCATCCGAGCTTCGTGATGCACACACGCACGTACGTCTGGCGCCGTATTGCGAGCTGTTCGGAATTGCGAGAATCATAAGGCCATTTGTCCAGCTCGAGTGTGTACAAGTAGCGCTCGTCGCCTGGCAGACCTTAATTAGATGAAAAGTGTTTGCCATCGAACTGCACTCAGCATTCGGTCGTCAAATGGGGACTGGCGAAACCGGGACCCGTTCAAATTGGGTCGAAATACGATATTTCGCTGACGTTGGAGTCAACTTTTTCTGAACTCGTGAGCATGAAAATGTGATCACCATGGAGATGCAGAGATGGTCGCTGATGTTTGTGCTGGCCAGTGTGTGCAGGCCAGTGTGTGCAGGCCAGTGTGTGCAGGCCAGTGCGTGCAGGCCAGTGTGTGCAGGCCAGTGTGTGCAGGCCAGTGTGTGCAGGCCAGTGTGTGCAGGCCAGTGTGTGCAGGCCGTATTCGGGCTGAGCAACTAGATCAGTAAACAAAATTTGTTAATATCCCACTCTCACAAGCTTGCTATCGTTTCTTTCGAAAGAATCCAATTCCAAAAAAGACCGTTTGGAAGTGCGCTGATTGCTTTCACATTACTCATGAATGCCTCCATACATATTACGTGATAAATGCGTTTCAACAGAGCATTCATCAGCCGAGGAAAAGCCCCATCAGTTCCTGAGCTGAACAATTGTGACCGCAACATTGTGACCGTGCCTCATCAAAAGAACTAAATCGTATCAACGTCACCAGCACGCATCATCATTGGCGGCAGGACGGGGCTGTTGAAGTTGAAGTTATATCAACCCACGTTTTCAACCCAGAAGTTCAAATGAGGAACAATTGCCTCAGTTTCTCACACGGCGCAGGATCTTCTGAACGCTGCGTGATGATGCTAGCAAAAAACAGCCGTTTTTCGATCATCATAAAACGAAGACATTTGAGCGGGTCTTCTCTCGCCGACTCTTGCCACTCCCACAGTTTCCTTTTTTGTAAAGCCATCAATAACTCATCCGGCTCCTCCCTTCATTTT
>VOMN01034607.1:0-16689 GCA_014899125.1 Orchestia grillus
CCAGTGTAATCCAAGTACATATAATTAAAGACCAATGTTTCATGAGAACTATTGGGATTTCCTACTATTTTACACCAAAAAATGGAGTCAGGAAACAACGCTCAACGCAAAGGCAAAAATGTTATGTTTTTATATCATTATGATTGATATTACAACTTCTATTACAGTTTTGATATTCAAAAATCGTATTAATTAGAGCAATTAGCTCGGCTGGGGAGGGTGGTCTAGTGACCAGCGGGCTGACGCCTGGGAGGGCAGCCAGCAGCCTGACTTGAGGAGGAGACCAGGAGCTGAGGCTCCTCTGACCGCATTTAAAAAGAGTGCGACACCGGCATATTCCCGGGTGGATTGTATCACTTTTACGTGCTACTTTGACGTTTATGCGTCGAAAAATTTGTCAGTAGTATCAGTGCATTTAATAGTGATAGATTTTTTAAAACACTTAATTTTTGATATATCTTATGTCAATCAAATATTACAAAAAATATTCGCTTTCAATGATATTTGCAATAAAAACTCGTTATTCCCTCACCTAAAGAACTTCTTTCCCAAATGAAAATTCCATTTTGCTCGAAAAAATATTTCCTGAAATATTTCAGACATTCCCTTCAGGGACGTACGATAGGCCATAATAGGGTGAGGTTAGTTAGGTTTATCTATCTTATACTATGGGGACCAGCATCTCGAGTGAGACACCGTTAGGTTACCTCAGTTTTAGCTAGGTCTTCGGGACTTCTATCTTTCGTGACCAGTTTGTTTCTTTTCATTTTTATTCCTTCCTCCCTGATGAATCTTTATTTTTTCTTCTTTCTTCTCAACTGGCTGTTCCTGTTGGCAGATGATCTTGTGTGGGGACACGCCTTGTGATAGATAAGCCATGCTACACGCCCAAAGTCCATGTTAAATGGCCATATTAAATCTCTTTCAGCGCGACATAATCTGGCTTACTAAAGCGCTGCCGTCTTTACTACTACTTCTAGAATTTCAAACATTCGCATGCTAATAAATATGTCAGTTTCTTCGAAATAGAATCTACATTTCCTGTATGTACGAATACCAACGGCCGTTTGCGAGTCTTTGCAAGTTTCACATTTCAAGTCACTGGTTTTACTTGCCTGAAGGAAATGAAGAGAAAATGGTTACTAGGTGAATTCCTTAGCAGAATGCTTCCCCCCCAAAAATAACTTATTGCTGTTGTTTTGCATTAACTACTGCTAACTGCCTTAGCACTGTACGAAGTCTGCCTCGTGCCTTAGATGTGCACATTTGAACCTGAGCATCATTTGCTATGCCTTTGTTCGAAGGTCGTAGGTGTCAAAGTTGTTCTAGAGTTGTTAGAATCCAACACCATGACTATACAGCAGCTGAAGAAGGATACAAAATTATCGCATCGAAGAATTTATCAAACAATGGCAACGATATTATGACGACTCACGTCATGGACTTCTCGTTTTCCAGTAAAATTGACCAATTTTATAACTAAACTATTCTTGATCGGTAAACTGAGACCATCGTATAACAGGTAAAATACGAAGTTTTTACTCCTAGGTACAAGTAGTTCATTACCAATCTTTATTTTTAGTAAATGCTTACAGATATTACCACCGTGAATATCTATTCCCAAGCGTGCTGCTCTCGAGCTCAAAAAGCAAATAACAGACAGTATCTCCACATGTTATATATGCTAAGGAACAAGACTATTCTGACCACCCTAAGCATTCGGTACCTCATACCTAAACGTCTGCTGCGTGATTGGATGACCGCTGAGGCCGGCGTTTCGGTAAGCGCTAGACACGCTGCAGCGCCTTTACGCAGCGTCAATCGCGAGCGAATGCGAGGGCAGTTCTGAAACTGCGCTCCGTAGGACCCTCAGCATTTTGCGTGATCTTCGAACTTGTGCCTTACTGCATATGAGGAGAGTTCTTCGCCGATACGGTGGCCATCTCGCAGAAGAAACAACGGGCTGGCTGTATCGGGCTGAGTCGCAATCTAATCTTCCTCTCTCGCGTATTATGAATATGAAAATATATTTTAGACAGTTATCTAAAGGTAAGGTACAAATTTATTGCCGTATAACTATTTTAAGTATGCGAAGCTCGTTCATTCTTTTTCCTAACAGTTGCAACTCATAGGCGCTCGACTCATGTTTTTAGAGGCATCCACTCTCGTCATTCGGGCGCGTGTCTTCCCTTTGGTTAAGCCCAATTTCTTTATCGCCTGTGGGTGTTGAAATTACGTCAATTTTACTCGGACTGTTAGCTAACTTTCCGCACGTCACATAAACAAGAATTTAAATATCAAAGGGAATTCTAATTTGTATCATTACACGATACTTGAGGATGAGAGATTTGTATCAACTAGTTTTATTTACTCTTAAGTTATGCGACAGAAGGAGAGTTTGCATCGCCGCTGTTCTTTATCGGTACTGACAAATTTACGGTGACTCAGATTGGTTAAAAACGAATTTTTAATGAATCAACTGTTATTTTTGTCGATTTGCCAGCCAACTGTTTAGGTCAATGTAGAAAGACGAAGCTTAAAAGCGAACCAGCTCTAAGTGTAATTTGGAGATGCCGTATTTCTGACTCGGGTCACGATCTGAAGTTGTTTATCAACGGCCGCAGTACGCTCTGTCGTGCTGCTCTGCGAGCAGTAATGTGTTCTTTTTATATCAATATTTATGTATTTATGTACGCAGACACTGTGTGCCTCCTCATAAACTTTTAAAGGGAAGTTTTTTTATAGGTATAACATATTATGATAAACGTGTGCAAAATTCCCAATTTTCATAAATAGACAATTATATATCGCTTATCATGAATGAGTTTAAACGTGGACTCAAGGTTTATAAAAATGCAAACACAAATTCCACTGCAAACGCCCCTCAGTGGTTATGTATTAATTATCCTTAACATGCTACTGTTCTAGAGCTCCTTCATCAGCCGCCAGTGCTTAAGACTTGGAATACTTGGACATGATGTTTATAAAATATTTTCGTAAAGTGACGTCAATCATTTCTAAATATTGAGTGTAATAACTAATAAATACCTATTCTTACACTCCTCAAAGTTGGCCGCCTTATAAAACCACTGCCTGCTACAAGGATTGACCGAACGGGGTTTATACTTACTAAGAACGTATTTGCCGCCCTGAGTACCCGACGTATTGTTTCGACTCATAAAACCCGCGACAAAACTTTCAGCCGATATGTGATACCTGGAGGCCTCCTCTACTGAGCAACCTAAGATTCAGATATCGTAAAAGCTGTTAGTACGGGGAGGAATGGAAAAGGTATTCGTAGTGCTAGCAACTTTGACGAGAAAACTAATTAAAATCATTATGAAATCCCGTGGGAATACTTAATGCGACGAAGATTTAAAAAGTTCATGGAAAAAGTACATGACTATAAAATCCCGCCTCCATTTACAACGCGACATCGCCATTTGCAAAGCAGCAACCACTCAAGCGACACAGCCTCTACCAAACTCGAGGCGAGGAGAAACATCAAATTTATGGTAAAGCTTGGGTGGAAGAACAGCCAAATCATTGTGTCTCTGAAAATTATTCATGGTGACAATGCCCCAAAGAAATCAGTACCCTACAAATGGATTAGTCGTTTCAGAAGTGAAAGAAATGTGACTGAAGAGGATCCCCGCAGTGGCAGGTCATCCTGATCAATTTCTGAGGAAAACATTGATGCTGTACGAGGCCTCATTGAAAAGGATAAGCGAACAACCACTAAATCAGTAGCAGACACACTCAATATCTCCGTAAGTTCTGCACACACAATTCTAGCATTCAGGCTAGGACTGAGCAAGCTCTCCGTTCGATGGGTTCCTAAGCAGTTACACCCAGATCAGCAGGAAGCAAAGGCTTTCTGTAGAAAGCACAATCCCGAGTACAAGACTCAACAGCAGCAGTGGCTGCCCAGGAGTGGAAGTGGACCTGTCAAGGCAAAATCTGAGCGTTCGATAAGAACGGTTATGGCCACTGTTTTCTGGGATGCCGAGAGGATCTTTCTGGTTGACTTCCTCATGGACAAGTAAACAACTGCAGTAGCTGATAATGAAGGTATTTTGATGAAAATGTCCAATATAATTGCCGAAGAACGCCCTGGGAAGCTGCATCGGTCCTCTTCCACGACGACAGTGCATCCGCAACGGCGCTCCGCAGACAAGAGCTGTGCTACGCGAATTTCTATGGAAAATCATTTGACATTCACCTTATAGCTCCGACTTTGCCCCACCCAAATTCTTTTTATTTCGTAACCTGAGAAGTAATTGAAAAGTTCCCATTTCTCATCAATCGAAGCTGTAAGAAGACCTGCTTTGACATAGTTCAAATCCCATGACTCTCAGTTTTACACAGATGGACTTGAAGGCTGGTATAACCGTTTGTAGATGTGTAATCCCCTTTAATGGAGCATATATTGAAAAATAGACACCAAAACTTTACCGTTTGCTTTAACTGTTTTTTTTCCTCGTGAATAGGGTATACCCTTATGAATTAATAATAGCTAGAGTCTGATGATACTTTACTGGTAGCGTTGTCGAGTGGTTTATGTCGCGTATTTCTACGTGCTCTAAGGGATTAATTAAAACACCTAGTTCCATTTAAGAATAAATTAAAACAAATGCAAATATGTCCTTGGGAACTTCAGGAGTGAACAATGAGACATGGAGATGGAACGTCGCTCACCTCTGGGTACTGTGTCGTTGGTTCTGCTCGGGCCTGCTTTATTCCCGTGTCATCATGCTTCTCGATCCTTATCGAACCTTCTAAACCGAATCTTGCCGTTCTGATGCTCCCCATGGGGTTATTTTGGAAGAGGGGTCGGGGTGGTTAACGGTCGCCGCTCAGATTTTCTGAAGGAGGCTGTCCCACGCTTGATGGACAAGCGTTTCAATATCAAATTATAACTGGTCGGCAGTGTTTTCGCGGATCTGGTCATTGTGGTTCATTTCGGTCCATGGACTGAGTCTCAAGATCCTTTGTGGATTGAGTGTTTGGGCCCATCGTAAGCGTTACTAATTTACCTTTCCACTCGAGTCGTACTCCGCTTCTCAGTAGTATGAGTCGCAGTCTGCCGATGCTGGATACTCTAAAATTTATACACGCGAACTTTTTGAATCCTGCTCCGATACCTTGAGTGAATCTACATGTTGATACCTAGATCAATTTTGAATACTTCTAAAATCAGCTTCTCACCGTCT
Source organism: Orchestia grillus (assembly GCA_014899125.1). Taxonomy (NCBI): domain Eukaryota; kingdom Metazoa; phylum Arthropoda; class Malacostraca; order Amphipoda; family Talitridae; genus Orchestia; species Orchestia grillus. The sequence continues at coordinate 5,214 of VOMN01034607.1, forward strand.
AAAAAATATATATAATCATTTGTGGCAGTACCAAACGGTGATCAAGTCGATTAGCAAATAGTTCCCTCAGATACGCAGTTAGGATCTTCGTTGAGCAAACTTTTACTCTGATAATTTTATCGGTAATCATATCAGATATCGTTTCGTAACCGACACATTATTGGAGTTCCTCACAATAAATTTGGTTTGTTTTTCACTTCACACCACATGATGCGTCTGATGATTGTAAGCAACATCAAAATTTGCATCTTATCCTTGCAGCTTTTCGCATTCCAGCAATTTCTAATTCTTACCTGTAATTTGGTGTGTGCTTGTTAATTTTTTAACTAAATTATTTAATTCACTAATCAATACAAAATTAGATCTCTCCATCTACCATAGTGAGTCCCGACAATAATATAAGCACTCCGGACAATAAATTAGTCACCTTTTGCTAATATGGTGAAGGACCTCCATGAGGAATAATGGCCACAATTCTGAGCGGCTTTGAGTCCACAAGTGTCCTGATGTACATCTGGTCGATTTTAAATCATTTATGCATCAACTGATCTCGTAGTGCGGCTACAGTACGTGGTCGATCTTCTCGATGTCGTGTCATTCTAGGTAGTCCCACTAATTTTCTCTTGGGCTCATATCCGGGGACTTAGCTGGTCAATTTAAATACCTGATATATCATGAATGACTTTCATGCCATTTAATGGCAGTTCTAGCCCTATGCATTCAGGCACATGTCACCCTCGAAAAAGGCTCTGACAACAATACACTGAAACTCGATAAACAATAGGTGATTAATTTGTTGTTTCGGGGTGCTTTCAAATTCTTTGTTTCCAGTTTGACTATAAATGTTGTTTCCATGATTCCAACATCAACGTTTCCAAATATTTATCAATACTTAGGTTTCATTTATAATTCATTTTTAATAGTTTAAATAAAATTCGTCAGATTAGTTTCATTAACTTATTCCCTCTTGCTATCTTTCCACGATTTTTTAAACTTACTTGTGAATCCAAAATTACTTTCTGATGGGTGAGTAAATTTATTTTCTTCCATGAAAAAAAATATCCTTTACGAGTAAATGCCCTGATTTAATCGTAAATTTCTGTCACAAATTCTCAGAATATTTTACATTTTTCAGATGCAACACAAGCGAGAAAGTACTCGTACTAGTATTTTACCATTTATCTATCATACTGAAGTTGTTTTTAATCAACTGATCGTTGCCAGTGAATGAAGAGACTTCGTCTAGTTCAATCCCACTTATTTAATTTTAATCGATCATTTACTCCTTCCCAGAGTTTTTGGATTTATCAAATACCATTTTTGAAGGCTTGTCTCTAGCACACTTGTCAGCAGACTGACCGCGTATCTTACCCTCTGATGCCTTCAAGCTCATTCTATGTAGCAACTAACTCCATTATATTATCAGAATATTTCTAATGCTCCGCATATGGTCCGTTTCAATTTCCTTTGTCCGACCATTTTTTATAAACTTTATCCTGATGAACCACCGCCCTTTTGGCATGCCATATTCCAAGCTGCTTCCAATCCACTTCGCAAAAATAGTCAGCTAAAAAATATAACACGCTTTTTCCGAACTTCTCATGCGTTCATTTGTAGCTCTTCCACGAATTTTTAATCCATTTTCTGTAAACCTCGATCGCCGTTTGGACGCAAACCCTACTTGACTAATTTTTATTCAAAGTGATCTGCCTTTACAAGACAAAATTCTACACTTCTGTACTCTGATAACTATTTTAAACTGAAAATATCAACATTTTTATAAAAATTGACGTGGAGAAAAAACTAACTTTTAACTCCCAGTTTTTTTAGTTTATATTCAGAATGAAGTTTAAGAATTCTTCAAATTCAACTATTTTAGTGTTCTCATTTTTCATTTTCTCTGATAAAAGTATCATTATTCAAAATTTGCCTAATTATGTAACACACGTGGTGCAATAGTAAATGTCTGCTCTTAGCACAACGAATGTTTTATAGATCTGTTATTTTCATACGCGTACAGTACTGCAAGTCCTACTACTTGTACGCTGATTCATAACTTAGCACAAATAAACACGACTCTGCAGGACAAAATAATATTTCGTATATTAGCGGATTCTCAAATTAAATTTATGATTAAATATGTAAGAATGGTTACTTCCCCTTAAAACGAATAACCGTACATTAAACAATGATTGCCCCCTCCCCCCAGAGACTGCAGTGATACAAAAAGCAGATGTAAATGTATTCAAATGGAGGGAAGTAAGGGACTCGGAAGTGGAAAAATTCTGAGGCATTTTAGAATTCTAATACTTGAATCACTGTATCTTTTAAATTATAGTTAAATATGTGGGCATGTACATCAGTGACATTTTCAAAACAAAAGCACATTTTCACAGAAACAAAGGAAGGAATCAGATTAAGTGTATATATGGCTATTATTCAATCCCCTTTCGCAAATTGGCAATCATCATTCAAAAGCAAGAAAGAACTCTTTATCGCGACGCACTTGGGCGAGTGATAGCGTCTTGCTATCCGGACAATAAAGATCTCGAACTTCCGTCCGGATTGTGGAGGCAGCGTCGCTGTTCCGGCAGTCTATTCTTATTAGTCTGTAACCCTATAAGGACAACTCTTAAAAATTATAAAGAAAAGAAATACTATACTTTAGTTTCAAATTCTAATTCCGTTCAGAACTAGGGAAAATATATACACACGTGCATAAGATGTTCACAACTGCTTTCTCAATCATTCGCTGATTTGAAAACTAAGTTAATTCTTTTCGAGCTACGGACACCCACTAAAGGCGATAGCAAGGCATAAAGCAAGCTGAATTTCAAGCTTCTTGGCTAGTCTTAATGACAATGAATTCCAACATTTAGAAGCATTGGTATTATTTTAATTAGTCCAATTAAGAAACGAATCATACTGTTGTTCTAAGTAATAATATCGTTGACGTTTATCGTTGTTATTGTTGTAAGTCTTGACGTTGAGAGTGACTTTACAGCTAGATGAAACTCGAACTCACCGAACCAGCTATACTGATAAAAATGAACACAAAATAAGCCATATTGTTAACTCGTCTTTTGAGAAGACCAATTTTTTCATTTACATTGAGGCAAAATCCTCTATGGTGAATTTAACAAACAATAATGAAATATAGCATTTTATTCTATCATCAATGAAATTAGGTCTATTGCAAGAAATTTAAAAACTTGTGTAATAGCTTCCCATTTATTTTATCAAAAACTGATTGTGATCTTATTCAATATTCAAGTAAAACACTAGGAAAAAAACTGGTCCGGACTTACAAAAATAGGTTCCGTGATAAGAGTAATGAAATTAAACGCAAATTTTTAAGCAAATACGGCAGTCTGATGTCACTTTTCGTTCATTTTGTTAGTAGTTCATTTGAATGCCCAGCTGTTCGGTGCTACTTCACATCAGTTTCCACTTACTGGCTCTCCTTGCTGACGCTGTTTAACCAGTTTTCAGCAGCCATGTTCAGGACGACGTTTTCCCTCCCGATACGTGCAATAAGCAGCTTGTTTTTGTCACAGGCACGCGCCGAGTCGAGCACAAGATTTATCCTATTTAGAGGCTTGCAAAATTTCTTCAATGATTAATTTATTTGTGGACATAATGTTGACGTGAAAACTCAAAGAACGTAGACCTCGAATGGTCAGTGTGATAGTATAGCATCTGTTACACCTAGTCGAAAACAAGATTATAGAAATGAGTAATATCTACGGTGTGATCATATTCTTTCGTCAATCTCCCGTGTGTGTATGTGTGTGAGTATAAATAAAAATTATAGTAGTGTACAACAAAGACCATTTTCAGAATGTCTTCACACACACCCTGTTAGAACTCTCAAAGGAGAGACAATGGTTGACGTTTCAGTAATACCTAATTTAATCTTTTAAGTTGCTTACTCTCTCACATCACGTATAAGGGCGTTTTTTCTGGGCGAGAACGTGAAGGAATTGTCGATTTCGTTGAAAGCCTCCAGCGACGACCTCGTGAAGAGCGGTCGACTCTAAATGTGTCAGAGTGTGTAGTCCTTGACAACAATCACAAGATTGTCTGGCTCTCGAGCGGTAGATGCAGAGCCATAGAGTACATCCCTCGCATTCGACAGGCTCCGGTTGATGATGAGTACGTGTCATCGGTTTTGTTCCTTCATGGAGAGAAAATGAGATGCTAAGTTATTCTAGACCATCTATTGCAGGTAACTACGTGTAGACCGAATGACTCGACCTATTTGCAATGCGGAGGCGGTTAGCAACCGTTTGATATCAAACGAAAATTGAGAAGAGAAGGTAAGAAGACGAGAAGGAAGGAAACCCATTTTTCTAGAGGGAGATGGAGCAGCTACAGCCGAAAAAGTGGAATAGTAGTTCATTGGAAGTTCGATTTCGATGAAAAAATATCCATAGTGTAAAATTGTTGCGCTATAGTGGTAGAATAGAAAAATAGGGCGTTCCACGAAAACCGGAACTCGAAATCTAGGGAACTCATGATTCCAGATCAAACAAAGAGTGATTATTTTCCACACAGACATTTAAAGACAAGAGTATATTCTAGTCCCCCTCATAACACTGAAGAATTGAAGGAAGGAATCAATAACAAATTCAGTGTATTAAAAAATGATCGACAAATAATCAAGTTAATGAAACTAGTTGTTTCATCGATGCGATCAAAAGCTCAAGAGTGCGTGGCCAGAAATGGATGACATGTGGAAGGAATTGGAGTTTAAAACGGGTTCACAATATTTAATAAAATGATTTACTACATATTAGTTTTAAAACTTCTTTTCTAAAACTTAAAAAATGTTAAATTGGGGCCTGTACATTTTATTTTTTGACTTTTCTGCGCAAACGGGCTTTTGACATCCTTCATAGAATAATTTTAGGTAAATATTCTTGAAGGTATTTCATCAAAAACTACAGCATTTGTTGAAAAGTATTCATCGAAGAATATGGTCAAAACAGAATAAAACTGGAACAAATAGTTTTTGAATTATACTATTTCATATCGCGTTCCGATTTTCGTGGGATACCCTGTAAATCTTAGATTCAGTTCATTGTTCAACTTTGAAACTTAAGAATTGCTTAAATTCTAACACAAATACAACGATAAATATCTAGCGTAGATTTATCATATTTGTTCAGAAACAGAAGTTCATTAAGTACAATTTTTTTGGGACTGTAGTAGATGAGGAATTTGTGGATTTGATAAAAAACTGAAGGAGTTGTTCCACCCGCCCATATCCTCGACATTAGTGTAGTCCCTGCAGTCGTTTTGATAAAAATAAGCAACTTTAGAAGAACTAGATCCTCTCTGGGTCCATAACAATTAGGCAAAAGTTCATCTGGTAAGAATTTAAATTTTTCTTTAGCTTACGGATTGCTCTGGATAAAATTACAAATAATAAAAGTAAAAAGCAATTTCTACAGTACAAGAAGGGGAAAGCTCAACTAATGTCTGAACACAAAAACAAAAAGGTTGAGTCGAACAAAGCTCCTTGCCAAACTGAGTGATAGTACTCAGTTTCCAGTGTTGTGGACTAACCAAAAATTATTCACTTGTGCACGCAATCTACAACCACCAAAATGAGCGCATACACGCAAAACTATACGAGACATCCTCGTGGAAATGTGTCTGTCCTTCCAGCGCTAAAAACCGGCCTTTGAGAGGGTTAGGGATGGTGTAACCTCGACAGGGCAGAAAATGCTGCTCATATTATTCGACGAAGTGGTAACGATAAGCTAGCACATAATCACGCATCTGAAGTCATCGAAGAAAAATTTGATTCTTTGGATCCATATAAACTTAATGAATCAGGAACTATTTTTTGGCAGGATGGGGTGGAGCTACCTCGCACACGGCCAACCTTGTTCAAAGTTTATGTTGGAACGACATGGCTGGTTGTTAGCCTACGGAGCTGTGGACTCCTTCTTAGCCAGATTTACATCCCATGCGCTGAAGAGTGTGGAACATTCATGGGAGTAAAACCTGTTCATTCAATCATCAAAATGTTGATGCTCATGAGGCTAAATTTATGCAGTACTGGGATGATATATCAAAAACTATTCATGCAACATGTAGTCAGAGTACCGATGAGTTGAAACATGTAATGATGGCTCGAGGTTGATATATAGAACATTGAGAGCAAAATGTGTACTACATTGCATTTTTGTTATTTTGAGTAGAAAGTTATCATTAACTTTGATGTACTGAAGAGTTATTTAGACTAATTTTTGTCAACACTTCGATTGATCATCCTGTTGTAAATATTATTTCCACTTTCTTTTAGGAGCCAAACCAAAAGTAACCTACACATTTTGATCCTAATTTTTTAGAAAACTTGATTGTTGAAATAGAACTGCGCGAAGGCTAACCAGACACTAAACTCTGCCAGAGCACGCGAATAAAAGCTACTGTCTAACAAAATGCAATTTCTCATCATTCGTACCGTAGCTTGTTGATGTATTCAATAAATCAAATTTAAGTTCACAGAAATTAGATTCCTAAAATTTCGGCTTCTTAAGAATTAGACACATGTTTCAAGGGTCAACTTGTGTTTTTATTCTCTGCCCATCGTTGACAGCCACCAAATCTATCTCTCTTTATATCAGTTGAAATTTATTTTCTAGCTAAAGATGATTCGGTAACATTTCAACAACTTTGAAAAAGTCTTCAAACTTTTGCCTCCACTCCGCGGAAATGTTTATAATATTCTGTGGTCATTTGGAAGCTCTAACGTTAAAGTACTTTAATAACGCTAGACTAAAAAATATGGTTGTTTTTCAAAACGCCTGTGAATAAAAAAATAAAACTCAAGCCAAAACCTCACCGTCCCATGAACTTGGTAATAAATTAGTCGGTGGAGGATATGTTACGAAAGCAATGGGACATCTCGCGGTAGGTTTGTTTATCAGTCCAGCAGCGTATAGCTTGAGACGGGGCCTCTAAACGAAATGAGGGTGAAGGGGTAGGCCTATAAACGAGACAGGGTGAAGGGGTTGGCCTATAAACGAGACAGGGTGAAGGGGTAGGCCTATAAAAGAGACGGGGGACTGGGGGTAGGCCTAGGCAGACCTCGGTCGAGGTGTCGGAGTTGGACATAATTCTGGCTAAGGGTTCCTTTGACGCTTCCGACGCTGAGCCTCTACAGCCCCGACAGATGGCTAGGCTGCTGCGTTCCTCTTAATGGGTCGAGATGGGCAGTGAAAAGTATGGGCAAGGGCTCGTGTTTGGTGTCTCCAATTTCAAATATTCAGGGAGAAGAGCGGTCGTGAATATTAAATTGAATCGCTGAGTGTAGACGGCAGACAGCGGAGGTGTAGTATATGTGGGGAGTTTGTTCTTTTGACAACACTGTTGTTGTGAATAGAAGTCGTAGATGATGAATGAAATGCAATTTTTTTATTATGGATTTCTACACTGAGTTCTCCCCAAAAAGCGGACCGAACTTCGAATTGATGGAGCTTTACAGTTCGTGTTGATAATTTAGTTCTGTAAATGCCAGTTTGTTATTCATGTAGATTAGTATCTACAATACAACTTGCATGAATTAGACATGTTTGCAAGATCAAGTTTTCCTCTCAAATACTGATCATTATGGAGTTAACAAAAAAACAAAGAGTGGTTGTAGTCACAACCTGAATTTCGACCAGAAGCATTAAATGCGTACAGGCTTTATTTGCTCAACATTTCCCCCGTCGAAGATGGCGATGCAAAGATACCATCTAAAAAAATGCTAATAAATACCAAAAAGAAGCAACCAGCCGATTGAGAGCTCAATTATGTTAGAAAGGAATTATGTCCTTTTGAAGAAACAGGGGCTTAAAATGCAGGGGAAGATTTTCATCAGTTATTATTAAAGGATATTCATTGGGAATGAGATATTGATTATTAAAATATTATTATTTTTTATTGTTAGACATTCGCATTTCAGTCATAATCAAGAACTTAATCAATTCAAAGTTCGGTCTACTTTTTTTGGGACACCCTGTAGAACAAATTCGCTTGGTATACTGAATACGGATCGATAGAAGGCGAGTAGGAAAGGGTGATACCAGCCCACACAAAGACTTAGAACATGCACTCTTAACTATATAGAGTCTGCCTAAATCAAAGTTCATTGCCAAAAAGTTCTAATGAATTTTGTCTCTCTTCAGAGATTTTTTCAATTTTTCAAAGTCTGAATATCTTTTAAATAAAATGATCCAACTTCTAAAACGTATTTTCTAGAGCTTCGATTTTTCTTCATCTTGTATCTGCATCCATGAGGTTTAAAAACTGCTGTAATGTAGAAATATTCAAATACTGCACCAAAATCGATGGTCGTTCATCACGATCAATTTTTCTAATATTAAAGTTGTACCACATAACGAGAAGACAACACTGTTACTTCGAGTCTTTGCGAATCGTGGAAAACTCGTAAAAGTTAGCCTAGAATTTAATGAGCTTTTTCACTCTTCAAATGGACTGGGAAGATGGCATTCAATAACATACTCACCTTTGATGCTTTCCAATGTTTTCCTGCAGAAAAATTATGTCATGAACTTTCTTAAAAGAAGCTTTTTGTACAGAATGAGCAGCAAGTTAGGTACTCCTTTTAAAATGTTATGATTGTAGGTAGCTCTGATGTACTAAAGAACTTGTGAATCTTCATTTTCTTTTGAACTTGATATTTATACTATTTGAAGTCTTAGGGCGATAATTTTTTAGAATGGGAATTTTTTAAAACGAGTTCTTTACTTATTGCTCACCCTGTATGAAGATATTATACTTAGGTACCTATTACGCATACAAGTGGATTTTCAAACTTGTGAAATGTTGTACTAGTCATTTGTGCATCTACTAACACAATATTTGATTCCTCTTTGCATTATTCCAAACCTGTTGCTTCAAATAAAAAGTCTAGGAAAAGATTTAGAATTGTGAAAAATAATGAGTATTCCATAAAGGGCACCGAATTTAATTAGAAATGTCTTCACTAAAGATATCGCTTTGCCCAGTTGATCCATGACGCCCCTAAAACAAGTATGCAGAGGAAAATAATCTAAAAATCATTAACTCTAGGGTTAATAAATAGAGAACATATTGAATCGATAAACCGAGGATGGAAAAATGGCAGAGGAGCCAGAAGCATGCCCTCAAATTTCAAAATGCACGAACGCCACCAAATGCGAACTCGGCTTCATTCGCGCAGTGATCAGCAGTCAGCTCTGTTTCGTGTGCAGCTAATGCTTTAGCAACAAATTTTTACTTTACCCACTGGTGCACTGCAGTATTGCACGCGGTATTACGGTCATAATCAAACAAAGATAAAGAAAAGTTATTGTTGAAGAATCAATTTATATTGGAGAAATTGGGCTTCATTAACTCAAAGCTAGCAAGAACTGCGGTCTAACCCGAAACAGAGAGGAGCCGAGTTGGGAGATGCCTGATTGCTTGAGCTTCAGTTTGAAAAAAGCACTTCGCAGTGAACTAGTACTGAGGTTGTCTTGGAAGCAATATTTCTGTTAAAATCAGGCCTAAAATACGTGATAAAATGCGCTGAAATAGGCCTTGGGAATAATTTTTTGAAGCAGCCTTAAATGGTGAAATCTGCACCGGATCCTAACCTTCAAAATGCTGGACAAAAATGGAATTGATATATCAAATCGCATTATTTAATCTATCAGGGAAATCAAATTCCCTCCGGATCCTTAACTCAAGAAAGCGTGCAGTCCTTTTTAAAATGAACAAATTTCTATTATTCACTACTCCGAGAGGAGTAAATGACGTTTTATTTAGTGGCTAATCTTTTCAATTCCTCACTGAGGATTCGATTTCTCTCCCAGGCAAGTTTTCGAACATGTCAGTTTCAGGCTTTGAAAAATCACAGACGGAAACTCTGCTTCGATTTTTCGTTGATTTGAGCAAAACTTGAGGGACCAGAAGCGGACAAGCTGAGCCTCTGTATGGACTTCATCTCGACTGCAAAACTTTCCCAGGCCCGAATGCTTGAGCCGTCCACAAAATCTGCCGAAATAATTGGATGCTTCGTTACGGGCTCGGACCAGTGAGCCATCAGGATTGTGCCAATCATGTTTGAACTTTGTCTTTTTAATGGAAGGGCAACTATTTTACTTGTGAGCACGGTTGTGTATTTTTGAAGTATGTTTTTGTTCGTTAAAATTCTAAAAATTCCTACTTCAAATTGTGGTCTATTTGAACTTCGCAGAACGCCAAAACGAATGACAACTTCGAAACGTGCAAAAAATATTCTTTTATGGACGCTTCCTCCAACTTGAAATTTTTACAGCAAAAATAATCCTTTTGTTTCATGCCCTCACACCAGAAGTGATCGACTTTTTTGTTAAGCATATGTGCGCGTGGCAACGTTCTTGTCAGCTCTATTCCAGTTTTCCAAGTTCTTAGCTTTTACCTAAGTTGAGTTTTTACAAATGGCCATTAGGGAAGAGGGAACAGCGTAATTCATGACTGCCTGCAACATAATTTGTCATGAGCACTTTGTTAAAGCTGAGATGACGGGGCGCTGGAGGTCAGTTGGTGTCTGATGACTTGGATGATGCAGTCAGGACGTCGTGAGAATATAGCGACTGATGCAGTCTTTGGTTACCGGACCCGTGTAACATTAGGAAGGCTGAGAGCCAGACAGCACATGCAATACCCTCTTCTTATTAGTATTTGATCATTGTTACATTTTTCCCATACTTTGCTGATGATTCCACTCTCTTATTTGCCCAATTTTGCTGATTTGTTGGCAGTGGTACATTCTTCAATAGGAACTGGAGAGGATTGTCTTTCCGAACGAATTTTTTTCTATAAACTCAATTTTTATTGAAATGTGCTTCTATTCGGTTAGGTCCTCTGAGACTGTTCATATTTCTGCTGATAAATGGGTAGTGTGGCTTATAGTCGGGGCCAGAATATTTGAGATTTGAATTTTTTTTCAAATTTTTACATTTCAAGTATGACACGACTTAAGGTTCGACGTTCTGTGAGTGTTGCTCGCCTAGAGAAGGGTTTAACATACAAAAAGAGCAAAAAATCAATTAGCATTAAGTGCCACCGTACATAGAATATTAACACAGGTGAAAGATACATGTAATTCTAATGTGGGAACATTACCTGGATGTCCAAAAGTATCCAATGAATACCAAGATCAGGTTTTCGTCGGGTCTCACTGAAGGCAGTAGTCGGAATCACACGAGGCGGAGACCATGAAGGAGGGGGAAAGGCAGTTGATGCAATCAGTGTGAATCCGAAGTACTTCTACCCATTTGCATGGAATAAGCCCGGACCAAGTCATTGATCGGGCCGTTCCGAATCAAGGGCAACATAATCAGTGAACCGAACGCGAAATGCGAGGTACTGAAGGAACAGTATGGATCAGTTTTTAGCAAGCCCACAAACCAAAACCTAAATGCTCTATTGAGGGACCTTCTACAAATCCAAG
>VOMN01034613.1:0-17920 GCA_014899125.1 Orchestia grillus
CCGCAAACTTGCCTGCTACCCTCCTCGCCAACTCACGTTCTCTGCCACCCGAACCACGCCTGCATCCCCACCCTTCAGGAGCCTCGAGCCGATCCGACTCCAGAAAGAGCTGAATCTGTCCATGAAATACGAGACAATTATACCACTGAAACAAAAGAATGTTATTGAATCTCCACATCGCCCAGGAGTTTATTATTTTACCATGGAAAAGAAAATGAAGAACATGATATGCAAAGTTATGTTGTTTGAGAAAGACGTAAAATTATGATTTTTAGCTTAACAGTTTATTCAAACTACCATGCAAGAATCGTGAATCTTTTACCTCATGCATTCCATTCAAATCTGACCGCCCACCGTTATTTATTTAAGCGTGACTAAACTTCTGGAGCATGATTTGAAACCGATATCTTGTTTTTTATCCTGTAAGCTTCAATGGAATGATGAAAATCATTCCGTGTTTGTTTACTGGTGACGTTAAGTTTGTATCAACTGTTTCAGCTCTACAAAAGTGCTGCATAACCCTGCATGTGCGGTTATTTAACAATCATTTCAACTCTTCTTGAAACGCCTCAATCCGAAACACTGGTCTTGGTTCATTTTTTCTTACTAAAGCATTTGGCTGGATTGGTGGAATTCTGGTGACGATGGTGAGGCAACTATTTAAAATAAAAGGAGCACAATTTCGACTCCGTTCCATGTCTGATACCATCTCTGCCCTGTGCGTGATACCATCTCTGTAATACCATCTCTGTAATACCATCTCTGTGCTACCATCTCTTTAATACCATCTCTGTGCTACCATCTCTGTAATACCATCTCTGTGCTACCATCTCTGTGCTACCATCTCTGTGCTACCATCTCTGCCTTGTGCGTACCCTGCAGTTTTGTAGTGAAGCCTGCGGTCTCAAAAATAGTGTGCACAGCAATGATTATAGAGGAGATATAATTTCTTCACGGTTCATGATGAGTAGAAATTGAATGATTTTAGAAAATGGCAGCAAGAGCGAGCCGAGGGGTCCATTCTTTCGTTTCTACCCAAATCCCGTGGCGTCAGACAGCGAAATGAACATTTCACGGTTACGTCACATCGTATGACACGATCAATACAGTGTCTCTCGCGAGGACTGAAGACGAGAGCGTAACGTGGAAGTCTGTGGGGACTGCGCCGGGGGAATGGGACTGTCACCCGAACTGAAGGGTGCGACTAAATGTTCTCACGCAATTGTTGGTCGAATAAACTAGAAACGAAGTAAACAATAGACAAAGGTATATTTATTTTCTAAATGTATGTTTACTGCAGCTTTGTTTCATTTTGTGTCAGGTTGAAAATACTTCATTTTGCTCTTATTAAACGAACTAAAGAGTGAGACCGTTTTGTCTCGCTCTGTACATATGACGTCGTTCTTACGACCCGCTTTGCTCGAAGCGGATCACTTTTATCAGATTCAGATTCAAATGTCGATCGCATCTGGCGCCCATCACGATTGTTTTCTCTGAACATTGCACGTTTGAAAACGTAGTCAGATCTTGCTGCCATGCTTGAATTTTTTGTATATCGTATCCCCGGATTCATCAAAGGTAAACAGAGGCATCATTTTTTTGCAGATATTTACAGTCTAAAAATAGATTGTTGAGCTACAATGAATTCTTTGAATGATTAAACAAAGAATTAAAATGTGAACTTCCAACTTTATAGCCACGCAAACCCAAGGACGGAGCGTACTTGATTGAAATTCACCGTTGAGGAATGCTTCCCTTTGTCAGATTAACACAAGAGTGCAGTATTTTACGGCAGCGTTTGTGTTTACACAGCTGTTGGTGTTCCGCTCGACTGATACTTCTATTTCAACATTCGGATTTGTTACTTCGTTATTGTCAAAGTGATATTGTACTTGTACTCTTTCCTACCAACAGTGATCATCATTCAAATTTGTCAAGCATTCATGATAAGGGTTCATTTTCCCTCGAAACTGTTGTGATTTTCGAGAGTAGAAAATGATATCACGATGTACAGGTTACCGAGGGGAAAAATTTTCTAGTTCAGTATTTTCAGCACTCTCATATTGTGAGCAAATTATGTATTTTCGAATATTCATTTAGCCTTATTTTAGCATTTTACTCTGATGTGCCGTAGTATATTGTACTTGTGCATTGAAGTTCAATCTCATTGGTCTATGAGGACTGTTGACACTGAGGCGCGGCTGGGACCAATGAAATGAAATATTTTAACGGTATTTCTTTCATTTTAATTTGCTTCTCAAGAAACTGTGCCTAGACATAATTGGATATTTTATCAACTTCAGTATACAATAGATCCTACTATGTCAATAACAAGGCAGTAGAAAGTTCATACAGATTACTCAAAATCGAGAAACGTGCGAGAATTTGGTAGAAGTGCAAAAATCTACCAATGAAATTTTTTAACATTTTGTAAAGTTAGCCAATTTGAGAAACTGGAAGCGTTTAATTTCATAGAGTAAAAATTGCTTTTCCCCGGCGCGTGAATTGCGATTTTTTTGTGTCTTTTGTCTACAGTTTAGATTTTTGTCGCGTGAGATCAGCCAGGACCGACCACCGACTCTCCGTAACTCTACCGGCTGAACGTTTCCGATGGAAAAATTTCCAGATCAAAGCTTCGAGAAACTATCCTGAGGTACTGGCGCCCCGCAAAGGAGACTATTTGGTGGGGCTTGCTTTGAAGAATGGAAGCGAGATGCATAAAGTTCAGGTCCGAAATCGACGGGCTATGATGAGAATTGGCCCAGAGGAAGGAGTTGCCTCCGAATAAAGCACGGCACAAAGTTTTACCTTCGCCCGAGTTATTTGAGAGTTGCCCGGAATTTATGGAGGACTAACGAAGTGGGGAGCGAGCGTCCCCTTCGCTTCCCTAAAATGCTTCTCGTAAGTAATGAAGCTGCGCTGCAAAACTATCGGGTCTTGAAAGTTTCCGTCACACCTCTGCGAAGCTGTTGCCGTGGGTTAATAAAGATATGTCAACGAGCTGGTAAAATTGGTGCCGTGGGTAAATAAAGATAGGCCAACGAGCTGGTAAAATTGGTACCATTGGTAAAAAATGATGGTAAAAGACTGGTAAATTTGTTGCTACGGGCGTTGCGGGTTACTATGTCGCGGGCCCCCAGTTCTATTAAGTTATCATATGTTTTTTCGGGGAGTGAGACATTTCCTGGGCACATTTTAGAGATCTATCGGAAACGTTTGTCAGCTCGTTAAATCAAACTTGATATTTTGAATTCAAATTAAAGTCATTGCAAAGTAGATGAATTAATTAAGATACATTATGTTAACTTAAGATCATGGTTTCCCATTTGTTCCCTTCTTCTATGAACTATTACTCCCCAGCGTCGTAATCTTTCCTAACGGTTCACTAACTTTCACTAACCGTTCACTATGTGTTCACAAAGCGTTCACTGAACGCTCACCAAACGTTCACTGATCGTTCACTGAACGTTAACTAAGATGTATTAACAACCTTCAGAGGCCACATCTTGCGCACGCGCAAAGCTATCGTTTATCCTTCACAAGAGTATCATGTGACTGACAAACTTCTTCAGGACTGTAGCCATCGCACGTACACTCGTGTTCAAAATAATTGAGTCAAACTAATGTTTATGATTCATTTAGAAAATGGACAATATATAACATGTACACGGACAATGAACAATTCAACATATACAACACAAGTAGAGCACCGTATTTAAAACAAGTGGAGCACCGTATTTAAAACAAGTGGAGCACCTTATTTACAACAAGTGGAGCACCGTATTTACAACAATTGGAGCACCGTATTTAAAACAAGTGGAGCACCGTATTTACAACAAGTGGAGCACCGTATTTACAACAAGTGGAGCACCGTATTCAAAACAAGTGGAGCACCGTATTACAACTTATCATTCGTACATGAATTGAAATCCTTTTGAATTTTCTCAAAGCTGAATTACAGCAGTAAGAGATCCCCTCACCAACAACCCTCCACGTCCGTGCTTCGCAGTTGCTTGGACGCAACGCGACACAGTCCTTCACCTGATCTTCCGATGCAGCTGCCAGGGACGTCACGGAAAAATCGAGATTCCTCAGTCCATACGACTTTCTCAAACCACTTGGAGTCTCTCATGCCATAATATGAAGCGAGTGTTTTTTGACTGATGTTTTGGCTTATTGGCACACTTGTTAGAACTAAGCTAATATTTTTTTCATTCTTCTCGCTATTGTGGCTCTCGATGGTGCGTTCCTAATTGCTGTTTTGAATTCTTTCGACCGATCCACAAAGCTTTTCTACCGATCCTTCAAAATGATCATTATAGCCTGTGATCCTCCTCGACCCAATGAGGCTTCAGGGCGACCAGATCCTTTTCTCCCAAAAACAGAAATTTTTCTTCCGTAATTTATGCCCATTCGCTTCACAGTTGTCAACGATATTCCTACTTTTTTTCTGATTGAGATCATGAACATCCTTGTAATTCTTATTTGTCTACTTCCATCCTGCAGTTCTGTTTTTTGTTGCTTCAATGCGAGTTCTTTTTTTTCTATCAGTCATTTCGAATGATGATTCATTATATAATGAGACCATAATAATTTGGAAAATTTAATATTATTTATTGGATTTTCTTAACAGAAACTATATCCTCCATATTTTTTGTTTCTACCTAAAATATCTTGGCCAAATTTTTTGCGCACGTGTGTATAATTTTCAACTGAAATTGAAGAGCTAAGAAAAGGAAAAGAACAAAGTAACTTAGGGTGCTCGTCTGTCGTTCAAAAGAACTAACCTTGAAGCTAACAAACGTTGAATGTAGAAACGCAGGCCCGTTGGACGTCGAAAATACGTAAATTTTTTTTTCCGATGGATGAGAAAGGAGTGACGTGTTCACCTATGCAATGCTAGAAAGGAAATGTTAGGTACTTACTAGAGAGAAGGCAGAAAGGTAGCGATTATCCAACTTTAACTTTAATTATCACAGCTGTATCATAGCCTCGGTCTATCAGACCCACCTGTCTCCCCTGGTCTGGAAAGATTTATTGCGGTGATTTGAGCGACTTGAAAATTGAACAATTTTCAGTTTCTCGATGAAGATTCTTCGGATTTCCTATTGAAATTTATCAATTTATATTTCCTGATCAAGATTTGTGATTTTTTTATGGCGATCAGTTCTTATTTCAGGATTCACTGCATTTCCTGTCAAAATCGACCGATTTTTACATCAATATTCATTTACATCAACACCACCGTACGCATTGCTCAAGAAAGCAAAAGTTGAATAGAATGCGAAGCTCTTTTCAAGTGAGGTAACTCATTATGCACAGTAAATTCATTCTATAGTACGTCAATTATCCATATGTTATTGTTCACATCTTTATTTGAGCCCTAAATTTTGCGACGTTCAAAGGTTAAAAGGCGCCTCTGATGTTTTTCCAACACTTGCTCTCCTATAAAGCCAGCATGAGTTTGCCTGAACGTAGATTAGGGGAATATTGAATATTTATGCATAATTTTTCAATTTACCGTTGTTACAGCTGTTCAATATCGCTCGACGCTGGTGAGAAACCTCTCTACTCTGCGTGATCTAAAATCCACGTTCTTGCTTGATTATTCCTGAATGTTCTTGGCTATTCCTGAACTTCATCCCTTATTGTTTTCAGTGCCATGAACACACGTTGTTCCTGCACCGCTGTGATAGAGTGAGTATCCGCTCATTATGAGCTCTACCAGAGCTATGCGTCTCCGGTACGAATGCTGCTTATTGGACGCAGATTTCTACTCACCTGGATGCCACCTGCCAGCTCACCTGGGCGGTGCGGAGACCCTGTAACCAATGGATTATTTGTCAGGAAAGCGGACGCGCCCCGTCAAAAATACCGTGACAAATGATGTTAAATTCTTGAGATGCTCTCTTATTTACGGTAACTCTGACATGATCCAATGTTATTTTCAGTATCACTGATACGGACTTCCTCAGCTGACAGTCTCGCTACTAGTTTAGGATGGACG
This sequence comes from Orchestia grillus, assembly GCA_014899125.1. Taxonomy (NCBI): domain Eukaryota; kingdom Metazoa; phylum Arthropoda; class Malacostraca; order Amphipoda; family Talitridae; genus Orchestia; species Orchestia grillus. The sequence goes on from VOMN01034613.1 coordinate 6,008, forward strand.
GACGGATGGACGGACCAAGCAAGCATTACTGAGCTATCATTGTATAGAGGGATGACTGCAGCAAGCTACAAGTGTGGTCGAAAAAGTAGATGCAGTCTTTTGCATGTCTGCTATAAGACTAACGCTAGCTTTGTATGGAGGCCAGCAGGATTGGTTTGAAACGAACCATTCCTGTTTCATTGGACCTGTTCAGGTGAGACCACAGCTCATAATACATAACGTATTTTACACACTTCCAGAAAAATTAAGCTACTCATTGTCAGTTATGTATTATTTTCTCTCGTTTTTTTGCCATTGTATGAAGTTTGTTCAAAATTCGATATATTTTCGAATTAATGTATCAACAACTATATTCTTTTATCAATGAGAAAGAACTTATCACATTCATCACACGTACATTCACTAACTCTCAATTATAGCACTCTGAGAACTTATCAGCGAGATTACAAAAACTAGACGTGGTAAAGAGTTAACACTTTGACTGCGATTCTCCATACAGGGAAAATTTCACGTCGACGAATTTCTCCGTTGTGAATGTAAAAATTAAAGATTTTGTTCTCACAAATTTGGTTATCCTATTAATTTTCTTTCTAATCAGAACTAGCTTATTCGATTGATGAACACAAATTTGACGAAAACTTGAAAACTTGTATTCATACATGATAATGCTTCGGTTACATTAGGTTATGTTAGATGATCGCGTGTACCATATACGACCCACTTCGGAGGCAACGTGTTAAACTAGTTTTTTACAACAGCTAAACGGCGTGTTTTCTTAACCTGTTTACGGTTACTGCCCAGGTGAACGAGGGTGCATTCACACGGTCTGTGCATCAACCGTGACTGTGTGATGCTACAACCACGGTGTCTATAAATAATGGACAGTAACCGTATGAATGTAAGTACCTCTGCGTCTACATATGTCGACAGGGACTGTGAATGCAATAAATACGGCTTCTACACATAATGGACAGTGACCGCGGGAATGTAACTACCACTGCGTCTACATATGTCGACAGTGGCCGTGTGAATGCTACAACCACGGCTTCTACATTTCTCAACAGCGGCCATTAACACGCTAATGCAAAAAAATTTCTTGTGGAGAACAAAAATAATTTATTGAACATCTGCTCAGCGCGGCTCTTCCTTCATCATTTGCAGCTCGTGTGATTGGTTGCGGCTGCGCGAATTATGCTAATCATTAATTCCATTCTTGAATCCCTGAAGCAGCGAGAATTCAATTTTTGCACCCCGAAGAATAAGAATGCGAACTTTGAACAATAATAATCATGGTATCACCTGGAAAAGCACGAGGCAAATCACACGCCTTCGTGGAATAATTTTGAGATGATGTGGGAATAATTTTCATGACCCCATGAGACTTGCCCCCGCCTCAGTAACTAGAAACGGAGAGGATGATGACAGAAATGTTACAAACGGTAAAATTAAATCGTGTGAAATGATTACGAGAACAGAGTTCGCAATTGCATAACCAAGGCACTACGCAGGTGCGACAACTGATGTGGAGAGATGATTCTTTACGAAAGGGTCAAAATAATGCCTGTAAAATGATACGTCGAATTAAAAGAATCCCACTATTTGATAATAACTCTGAGCTGCTTGCTTGCTTGGTCCGTCCGTCTCTTTGTTACGCTCTTAAGGATTTAGGTAGGAAAAAATTCCTGAGTCCATATTCTTAACTAATCAGTGAGACTGTCAGAAAAGGCAGTCCGTATCAGTGATACTGCAAATAACAACATTCCGTGTCAGATTTACTGTAAGCCAGAGGGCATCTTAAGATATTAACATCATTTGTCCCGCAATTTCTTTTGGGGAGGAGGGGGGGGGGAGAGGGCGTCTACTATTACGAGTAATGAGCTTTGAGAGCGAATACTGTCCCTGAAGAGCAAGTTTGTCGGAGAGATTGAAGAATGCAGTCGCTGTGTATGTGTATGCATGTCGTCACCAGGAATGGTATCTAGAAACGGGATTGCATCTATTTCATTTCGAACGAGTTTTTGCCGACTCGATTTTGAACTTGTATTACCATTACAATGAAAGTAAATAGAATGAGTATCACAGTCAGTTTCGATAACACAAGGGCCTGTTTTAATCAAATTATTTGTCACAATCGACTACTGCATGGGAGAGATTCCGATCGTACACTGTGACTTGTTGAACGCTAGTCAGAGTAAAATTATCTCACTCGTCATTGCCCATGAGTTCACATTTTACTGCAGCTTATGCCATCACACTCATTTCATGTAAAAAGAATTTCAGTTTTGAGTCTTCTCACCTACAGTAAGTTTATCGTTGACACTGTCAGTGTCATCCAGCTTCGGAAGTTCTACGGAAGTTCAACGCTTGGAACAATTTACTTATTCAAGGTAAAAATGTTAGCACAGAGTACATCAATCATATGTGGCTGTCAAAAGTTCATTGTATTGTTTTTACTCCGACAAACCTTAGACTTGGAATTTTCAGATGAATTTGCACGAGCCTTCTGACACGGTACTCAACGTTTTCGTAGGTGATAGAATATCTCGTGAGGAATCGGTGAGAAAGTGTGTGTTCCATTTGTTTATTATGGCTTTGGCTGTGCACAATATGCATCCATTGTGCGCATTGTGCATCACTTGTGTGTATTGTGCATCAGTTGTGCACATGGTGCATCAGTTGTGTGCATTGTACATTGATCTTCTGCATTGTGCACAGGTTGTGTGAATTGTTAAGCATATCTTACGCACAACTTCTGAATGCTACTTGATAGCTGCTCTACACACAGCAACCAACATGACGGATGGATGCAGCGGCAAACTTGAGGAACCATCAAGAATTTCTTAGAAGCTTGACTACAGGAAATAGGAGAACATTTTAGTTTAGGAAACTTTCAAGGGAAAATGAAAGATATTTTCTGGATTACTGCAAGCGATAAGCATCATCTTCTACTGTAACAAAAATGTAACAAAGTTTCTCTTTAACGTAAACTTCACCTCAGATCTAAATCGCTCTGGTCGTTGCATTACGGCCCGTCAAGTTACAGCTAACCCGAAATTCCAATAATACAAAATTTGTAATTTAATACAAAATTTGCAATTTAATAGCCATGCCATAATTCTCTTCAACATTTTTTTTTTCATTTCGGCTTTTTTTGGATTTCTGGTACGGGTTTATTTTTTAAAATTCTTCACAATCTCTCTAAACTTCACAGCCACAACAACGAATTCATTTGCAGGACCTTAGCTATAAGATTAAATATTATGTGTTTTCGTATTTCTGATGTACAGGATGTAGCGAATATTGTTTCCACAATTACGTCAAATACAGCATAATTTATTTTCAATGTTCGGAGTAAGAGCTTAATTCTTCGTTAGTTGCACGATATTTGAAACGACGTTCAAGTGTGCGATACTGAGTTAACGTGCATTACAACCACTGAACGTGCTTTTTTTCACGGCATCTTGTCATGCCAGCAACGCTAAGACACTAATTTTTGAGTGCTTCGTGGACGCCTTTCACACCCCAGGCTGTATCCTGCATACGGCGGAATCGACGTCATGACTCAGTGTTGTGCCTGAGACAGTCTGTCTCGGACCAGCTGGTGTAGTGGTGTTTATTTTTGTGTTGCTTCAATAGGAGGTTCCCAGAAGCCGTCTTGTCAGGTAAATTACTGAAAATATCAAATGAGTTCATTAATTTATTTCAATTAAGTAATCTATATTATAATAAGATCATATGTTTCTAGTGTTAAATTTTACGGGATGATTACGCGAGTTAGAAATTGTAATATGGCGCACCTACCTAATTTAATTTTTTCTTTTGTCCGATTTCTAGACCTGATAAACTTAAATTTTGCATTTCGCTCTGTGTTTCTTCTTTCCAGCGTTGTTATTCGTTAGTGAAATTATTGATAGACCAATACAGGTCACGCTCCTGATTGGACCGAGTTAGGAGGTCCAATCAAGCGGCTCGTCCAATTAACACGTAGCTTCCGGAGTGGGTCATATATGGTACACGCGATCATCTAACCTAACCTAATGTAACCAGAGCACTAACATGTATAAATACAAACTTTTGAGTTTTCTTCAAATTGGTGTTCATCAATCGAATAAGCTAGTTCTGATTAGAAGGAAAATTAATAGAGGAACCAGATTTGTGGAACCAAAATCCTTCATTTTTAAATTCACAGTAGAGATATTTGTCGGCATGTAATTTTACCTTTGTGGAGAGTCGGAGTCAGCGTGTTAAATGCACGCAAATTCCCCATTTGGTGACTTGAATTTTCTGTTAGAGTGAACAGAATTATTTTAAATATAAATTTCCTTCAAATTTTCAATTCGAATGTTACAATTAGAATCCGTGATAGCTAGACTTGTGTTCCTAGGCGACGTCGGCTCGCTTGAAATCGACCCAATGAAGCGCTTCCCCTATACGCACTGGGGAATAGATGACTTTAGTCGACCGTGAAGAGTTCCGTTTTGAAAATTTGGCTTACAAAAGTTGGCTCTCAGCTTAGACCGCAATATGATCACACTACCCGCTCGGTGTGTGGGTCTAGACTCTCCATACATTGGTGTTCTGGAGGGTCCATTTGGCCCTGGCCTTGTTTTTGGTATCAGTGAAGTTCAGCACAAAATCTCCCTCGAGAAGTTTTCCACTCCTGCCATTTTTTTGTACGAGGCGTGCCTAAGCGTACGCAGCGTCAATGATCCTTTCTAAGCCTAGCAATTATACCCTTTTCTGAATTTGTGACCTCATCACTGACTTAGCTTCTTTTTGTGACGAAAAAATGAGAATTTCAGACAAATGTTTTCAGACTTCAGCTGTGATGCCATTCAGGTGTGATGCCATTCAGCTGTGATGCCATTCAGCTGTGATGCCATTCAGCTGTGATGCCATCCAGCTGTGATGCCATCCAGCTGTGATGCCATCTAGCTCCTCTACACGCGCTAGCTGTTAGCTAATCTGACATTTTATTTTATTAACACCGGAGTGGAAACCTCCTGCAATGTCATGGGGCCGACATTTTTGATCATGGTAAAATTAAATGCTTTGCTGTGACCAATCGCTTTGTCGAACCCTTATTTTCAGTGCTCGTACCGAGTTTTTGAACGTTCACAGACAAAAGTATTTGGGCGATAAGGCAGCTTTTAACTTCGTACGAACAGCTTGCTGCACCCTTGTGTACGCGTGCAAAAAGGCTGCGTTTATCTCTGTTTGAAAAACTTGCTGCAGCCTTATGTATATATACAATAGAACTGCACTCTGCTAGTTTCGAAGCATTAACAGCATCCTTATGAAAGCGATTACTGAAGTCCATATCGACAGCAAAAGGGTTCATTTCAGGTGGAAGTGAATACGGCCTTATTTTCGGCTTGATGTGAAGCCACCATCAGTTCGGGCCCCTCTTGCTCTTCGAAAGCAACACCTCACTCGCGGTTGTTCGCCCGCACACAGATTTTTTTTCGTGAGAAGCACGAGGCTCGGCCAAATTTATCGGGCGTTCCATTGCAATGGACAAAAATTTATCGAGCAAATGGGCTCTGAAGACTCGGAATTTTGATTGAACCATTTATTTTTAAGGGAATCTTTCGCTATATCGCTCCCAGCAAGCGCACCCGGTAAGTGCGAACGATCCAAAAGAAGAAGAAGAAGTTGAAGAAAACGAATTGAGTAATTTGAGACTCCAATCCACGCCCGTAGAGTAGATGCAGGCTGGAATGTGGGAACCGTGGCAACATTCATGCGAAATATTTCGAAAACACTTCAAGTCTTTCAAGAATTTCTTTGGGCATAAAGCTTCCTTTGCGTTGTTAAATTTCCAAATACTATGCGTACGAATAAGGATTACATGCAGCCCCTTTCGGTCTATTATTCTAGAGGAACTCGGTCCAGAATCTCAACGAGCTATAAGGTGTGGGACCTAAATTGAGAGATAATGAATTTCATCATTTTGTGCAGCAAAGTTACGTTAATGAAATTATTGAATATATATCTAATGTGGTGGTAATTTTCCGAATATTTCTATATTGGACAAGTATATGGACGGTTGTCTTCCTTGACATAATTGCAGCGTTTTTTTCATTCCTCAGGGGGTGCACTGAAGGGAATTGTTCTTCTGGGCATCTTGGGGACTTGAATAGCGCCCCCCAGGGGATGGGTAGGACTCCCGAGCAGTTCTTACATTTTAAAAAGCCTGAAAAAATTCCTGCGTGTACTGAAAATGTGCGTCAACTAAAACCGAATCTCTCTATTAGAATTACTTGAAATGTGGCGACGGTGTCTTAACCCCGAATATATTATCATTAACACTTTGAATATCATGTAAAGTATCTCATCTACAACTATCTCCGTTGTGAATTTATAAGTGGACGATTTTGCTTTAAGAAATTTGACTATTCCATTAATGTTACTTCTGATCTAAACTAGCATATACGAGTAATGAACACAAATTTCATGATAACCTAAAACTTCTCGTGGGCATTTCACTGTTTTGGTTAGGTTAGATGATCTCGTGTACCATATGCCGTATGACCCACAAACAACTGCGCTCGATAATTTTAGAATTGACTTAAATGTTGAAGTTTCTAGTTAAATGGTAATAACTCGTACTATAAATACGGCGTCGGTACCATTTTGGTATAATAACGTTTAGAATTATCGAGTATACTTTTTATGGTTTATGCTGTGAAGCGCATGTTGCGGTCAAAGTGTGCAAATATTTTTCATGGGCATAAGATAGGCAGTAAGGTTAGGTTTGGCTAGGGTATGCAATGGGGACGGGCGACCCTAGAGGGCACTGTTGGGCTACCTCAGCTATAGATAGGCCTTAGGGACTTCTGTCGTACTTTACTGTACTCTACTGCCTTCAATTTTCACACATTTTTAGCTATCTCTTCTTTTTTTTTTCTTTCTCCTAATTGTTAAGTTCTGTATTTATTCCTTGGGGGTCCCGCAAGGACCCACGCCTCGTGCACGGAGTCCCCGTTTTCAACAGTCCGCACTATTGTCCTTGCTCTTTCCGCGGGACTGGATTGGCGTCACTGGAGTGCGGCGATCCTTACCACTACTCTTGCATATTATTAGAACTTTATTTCACAGTAGAACTTTATTTCACATTAGAGCGTTATTTCACATTAGAGCGTTATTTCATATTAGAGCGTTATTTCACATTAGAGCGTTATTTCACATTAGAGCGTTATTTCATATTAGAGCGTTATTTCACATTAGAACTTTATTTCACANATTTCACCTGAGAACATTATTTCACCTGAGAACATTATTTCACCTGAGAATATTATCTCGCACGAGCACGAGGGCTCTCGGAGGTGACGGCACGAATCGGGATGCGTGAGGGCTTGAACCAATAACGCTCGTCTTGATGTTCTTTGAAAAGTTGTCACCCTGCAGCAACTGGCAGGTCATTGAGCGTTGGAAAATTGTTTATTGTAAGTTACATTAGATTCGCAGCACTAAAACAACAAACTGTTTGCAAGTGTAAACACGTGCTCAACTGGGATACTAATCGTGATGCTACTCTTCTTTTATTTTTCGAAAACGGAAGGTTAGGATGATATTTATTTTTAATATGTTGTAACAATTTCGAATTGAACATCATAAAATATGATCGCAGATATTTGTAAACGACCTTTTTTCTAAATATGTCAGTACACCATTACGTCTAAATTTTTTCGATATTAAGATCACGCGGGTTCCAGCGGGCCTTACCCGCGATAGCGACTGTCGCCATGCACAGTCTGGCTTCGGTCCTGCAAGTCTGAAATTTTCGTATTTGTTAATTGAGAAAGTATTATTCTTTTAACGGTTCCTGCCCAGGGGCCTGTGATGCATTCACACGGTCTGGGTGGTTGCCTGTGACCGTGTGAATGCAGCAACCACGGCAACCCGAATTCTCGGGATAATCAGTCAAAGGGTTCAGTGGGATAAGCCTATTCTGGTTCATTTCCGTTCAAAATATGAGAAAAATTTTCTTCAGGGAATGCTAACGTTTTAGGCATCCATGAATGTCCTCTACATAATTGTTCTGATGCATTCTAATGAATAATTTCATGATAAGATTTCGGTGCGCTGAAGCGTGACTAACATTGTAAAAAATGTCCGCATGGAAAATCGAATTCCCATAGGAAGGAAAGCCTACAGTAATATATTTTACTTTCGAGAAGAATTTGCTCAACGCGGACCAATATTGATGATCCGTTCTCGATAACGCCGAAAAAAAATCATTGAGAGGTTTCTGGACTTGAATTGATGGCCGAGACTGATTCTGTGGTCGGCACGGAGTATCGCAGCTCCTCGATTACGACAATGGCGTCTATCGACATGCCTAACCTTAACATTGAGTTACTGCTCAATATCGGTGCGATATTTACGAGACAACAGATCCGTTTACCTGCCGCTCGAATTCTTTTCATTTGAATCCATAGCGTTGCAATGAAAGCTGCATTTCGCCGCGAAGTCAGAGAGACGAATGCCTTAGATTGGCTTCTGCAGGGACTCCAGTCAAATGGCCTCTGCTGCTGTGCACTACCGCGCGGCCGCACTGGTAAAAGAACAGGGCCCTGCCCTGACATACGGCGCACATAACTCTCGGTTAAAGTTGTACTTAACGCGTCCTCACGACGTATCAATTGATGGTGTGCGGGTTGTGGGTGTGTGTGCTTCGGTGTTTTTTATGACGACGTTTCAGGGACCGTTTGTTTAATTCCTCTAGTGCGTAGAGTACAAGAGCACGAAATAGTGAACTTTATACTCATCTCCTTTTCGCCGAACAGTATTCAAGGGCACCCGAAGTGATTAGTTGGGCTCACGCAAACACAAATCTGTACAGAACTGTTTTGACGGAGCCAAGACCTGTCATCGCGCAATGTTTGCATCGAGAAACCAAACTTCAATGCTCTTGTAAAATTTACTTCGTGCACTAGCTCTGAGTTGTATAAATTATGAACATAAATCTCAGTTAAAAATCCTCAAAATTTCTTCGACTTTTTTTTTCTCAGCCTCTACTTTCCTTCATCGTCTATGTAAAAAAGTAGATATCAGCGTCCATAAATTCTGAGGTTATTTCTCCTCGTACTTTATTTGATTAGTTCTTTAAGCAGCTCATCTTGCGACTGAAAGGACAAGAGAGTTAAAAAATGGCTACAAGAAAATGAAAAGTCTATATAAGTAATGAGTGAAGTTCATTTTCTTTTTTTAAGAGGGTAATGCACTTCGTCTTACTATACAGCCCCTCTTTTTACGAGGGTAATGTACTTAGTCTTATTATACAGCCCCTCTTTTTACGAGGGTAATGTACTATGTCTTACAATACAGCCCTTCTTTTCACGAGGGTAATGTACTATGTCTTACAATACAGCCCTTCTTTTCACAAGAGTAATGCACTTTGTCTTGCTATACACTCCCTCTTTTTACGAGGGTAATGTACTTTGCCTTAGTATAAAACTCCTCCAAGTCTCAAAAGTGGTCGGATGAAATTGACTAAAGGTACTTCGCACAGTGGCGCCAGCGTCCAAATGTCATTAATTTGAAGCTCATATCATACAATAGAGATAAAAACAGATGAAGGAACCATGTGTTTTTCCGTATTGACCGCCCGCACCAATCACGGAAGCTAATTTGCGAGCTCTAAACATTCGACCTGAGAATGCGTGGAATGAACTGGCTGCACTCTCGAGGAAATCGATCGCTTTGATGACGTGTGTCTGTCGAACAGGGAGTAGAATCTCATCTCTGAAGACGCCTTGCAGGGTGCGCTTATTAATCCCATTCTCCAACACTCTACTTCGGAGTAGCCGCGATGGAACTGCTGCTGCAGAAAAAGGAAATTCGTAGGGGTCTAAAAAACTGAACTTCCCGTTGGTAATTAAATAATTTCCGAACAAAAGACCGCGAACTCGCTACTTGTATTTTAATAATTTCGAAACAAAAGGCCCAAAAAAACCTACGGCTAATTTAATTGCCGTGCCGTACTTGTGCATGAGGTTAGTGAGATTCAGTTTTTGGTTTCGAAGTGTCGAATTACAAAATTGCGAGAACATTGTTTTCGTACCTGTGGGTGTGCATATTGGAGATGTATTTACAGGATGTTGCATGTATAGTTGCATCTTCGCGTCGTCTCTACATATCTGGTGTAGGTTCCTTGCGGGACATTCCAGCCTCAATGTTTAATTCACTATTTGCACTCCAGAGATAGATTTTTTTCTGTTTTCCCGCGAGCTTGAGTTGACTCGAAGTGTTAGGATCAGCTTGGGTTTCGGCCTAGAAAGCATCTTCGCATCTGTCATCTGTTTTTCCTAAAGGAGTTCTATTGATCCCAAGTTTCTCTTTTAAAATTTCAGGTGAAATCGAAAAATTTCCTCACTACTTCGGCATTAAATTCATTTTCAACCCAGAAGTTGCAGGAAACAAATCAAAACGTACTTCAATAAGCATTTAACGGAATTTATTCATTTACCGGGAAATTTTGATTACAGTGATGACGCTGAACGCAGCAACATTCGTCCTGGTCGCATTAAACGGCTGGTGGCATGGAAGTGAAAAGGGTAGTTTTTGTGACAGAGAAAACTGTAATCCTCAGATATACTGTTAAAATATCTGAAGAACTGTAAACAATTCTTAAATGCTCATCTACTCGAAGTAAATGCACAAATTGTACATAGACAAGGTCTAATAATGCACTAGCAAGAATGCAAGAATGTATGTAATTCATTATGTCGTACGTTACATACAGAGTTTGCATAAATCGTTTAAATAAAGATGACTATAAACAAATAGAAGTTTGGTGCAAGACAACATAACATATATAACGTTTACTATAACCATAACTTTCAGATTGCATTAGCTCATAGCTCAAAAAATAAATCTTGGGATTTAACAGAATGTGATGCTTTTCAATGTGGGAACGAATCGTGCCGATGTATGCCTATGTATGCGTTATTTCTGTTTTAAATTTACGTGGTCCTCACACATGATATGCTGATTTCTGGCCTGTCGTCATGGCCTATTTACATAAAATACTTCTAAAGGTGATCATCTTGTATTTTTTTTTGGTGGTCGGTCGTCAGTAATGGGGTCCAGTATAACTCATTATGGCTTCTTTCTTCGTCATTTCCTGCTTCAGCGCCATTTCTGTCGCACGCAATTGTCAGTAATCTGTTCGACGAAATAATTTCTATCGCAACTCTGAAGACCATTGTCTACTGGTGGCATCTCACGCACATTAGTGACATTCACCGAAAGTGCACCGCTGATGTCAACGGTAGAGAGACACTCAGGTCCTGCACGCCTCGTCATCCGAGAGTCCTGCACGTCTCAGTTCCGTCCGTTGAGACCAAAGCTCAGCATGCGTGGCTGCGCTGCGTCCATCCAATACCTTAAGCTCTGTAATTTTCTTTAAGTGGATCCAAGCTCGTGAATGATGAAAGCAAGTTCAATGCATCATTCATTGAATACATGTTCAAACGTTTGGCAATGCATACGCATAGTTTATTTTCCTAATGGAATGTGGGGCACATTTCTCAGCTGTTTCTTTTTCATGGTTTCAACTTAAAATATAAACGTCGAGTTGCAACCTTGGAAATGACCTAACTCTGAGGTCAGTAAACATGGCATGTATTCGATGTAAAATTGATTCACCAACTTCATTTTTGCAACCTATCTCTTATAAAAAAAACCTTTAACCTTTGTTTATACTCGAGATTTTTGGCAGCATTTTCATTATTTTGCGGTAACTTCTTCGGATTTTAGTATTGCTTGACAATATCTTTATGGCCTTCCGTCTGGAGCTAGCAAAATTAGTCGTGGGCTTGCATCTGGGAATTAATTTATAAATCTGTTAACTTAATTACCCCTCCGGGGGCATAGGATAGGCCATCGGCAATAGAGGTAGGTTAG
>VOMN01034619.1:0-11317 GCA_014899125.1 Orchestia grillus
CAGACAGAGAGAAGAAAAAAGAGGACCTGTTGGCGCTGTCATCGAGGGTCCTCTCCATCCACTGGGTGCTGTGGGTGTGCAGGGCGCTGGCGGGGAGGCTCATGAGGAAGCGCGCCAGGGCGCAGCAGCGCTCGCTGCGCATCGGGTTGCGCTTGTACGCCATCGCTGACGACCCCACCTGACCGCTCTCGAACGGCTCCTCCACCTCCTTCAGGTGCGCCAGCAGCCGCACGTCTGAGCACATCTGCAGGGCAAGGCACACCTGAGCACAGCTGCAGAGCACAGCACACCTGAGCACAGCTGCAGAGCACAGCACACCTGTGCAATGAGCACCAGACGACATGCCCCTAAACCAACACTGTGAAGGCTCACACCCCGGAGATGAAACGCACCGATTACGTGGTGAAATTCCATATTACTTCTGATTGAGTTTCGATTTGATTTAAAATATTGTACTAAAAAATTTCAGTTTGTAAAGTGAAGTGTGAACAAATCGTACGAAATGCCGTGGGTGCAGTAAAAATGCATAGCAAATAGGTGAATCTTCATTTCTTACCTACTAACATTTCCACACTTGACACGAGCTCTTCGAAAGCGCTATATGTTTTGAACTAGAACAATTGTGGTGAGCACCAAGTTGTACGAAAACAACTGTAATAAGTGTTCAAGTCGCACAGAAAGAATAGCACCAACTACCAAGTCGTACAAAATGAGTGCACCAAGTATCAAGTCGTATGTAAAGAACTGCGATAAGTACAAAGTGGCATGCAAAAAACTACGAGATCAGTGTCAAGTCGTACAAAAGGAACTACGTACAACACGCACTGTCATACAATTCACAACACAGTGTAAGGTCATCAGAAATGGAACCCTGCCCTTGCATTCCTTGATAGAAATGTGGACACCCCGGCCCGATATTCACATTAGTGTACCGCCTTTTTTGGGACGTTTTTAATCTATATCCCCCAAACGAAGCACTGCACCCGGGATCGAACTCAGGACCTCTTGAGAAAGAGGCCAGCCTACTACCACTTGCGCTAAGGAGCCAGGGTGACTTTTAAACCTTAATATTCATTGCTTAAATTACACCTAGTAATCTCAGTGGATTTTCAAGAAAAACGAGCTCATAAATCATCACAAATCCACAGAGAACACTAGGTGTAATTTCCGCCTTAAATATTACAAGTACGATCAGAAATTACAACACGATAACATGAACACGACTAATTCCTGGGCGCCGCACGCAGCTGACCTTGTGCACGGTGGCCCCCAGGGCGGCGAGGGCGTTGAGGAGGAGCGCGTCCACCTTCCTGCTGTAGGTCTGACCCGTGACGGGGTACACGCGGCTGAAGCCAGCCAACTCCGCCACACGAGCGTCCAGACTCTTGACTTTGTGGCCGTCGCCTGCAGGGGACCCGTGTTTAGAATTGGTGAGGGCGGGCTATGTTGTTGACAGCTCGCCGTATAGTGGGTGACTTTGAAATGGTAGGGCTTCTCTGTACTGGTCTTAACTCTTAGACCAGGACTCTTCGAATGGCCAGGTGCTTGTATGAAATATTGAGGTCAAATGTTTTTTGTAGCTGTAATGTTTAAATTTAAACGTCTCCTGTCCGTAATTCACAGTGTAACATGCATGGTGCATGTCACAGTCCAAGGTGTAGAACTCGAGTAAAATAAATACAGGACAGAATTTGAAGGAAAATTCTGAATAAAGTTGTGCACGCTGTAATTACTCATGTTTTTGATGTCTCTTGCTCACTTTTTTCACTAGTATAAGAACAAGTCTGATCAGTAATAAAAAAAGAGATGCGCTCACAAAGATTCTTTCCTATGCGTACAAATTCTTCATCTCCTCCAGGCAAGTGGGAGGCAGGGCCCCAGACTACCCCCCGCACCAAGGGCAACGTCAAAACTGCACCAACCGGCACTGATGTCAATTTAACCAACGAGGGCAAAATTTCAAACACCTACTATATATTAACACGTCGAGCTTATCTATACAAATATATAGATAAGCTCATAAATATAAATATATGAACACGTCGAGCTTATCTATACAAATATAAATGTATGAGTTCGTTTGATTAAAATCTTAAATTTCCGAAACTTCTTCACCGATTGATTCGAAATTTTCACATAATGTTTTATTCAAATACGCGAGTGTTTCCACAAAAATGCTTTTGAGAAACTTTGTAGGTAAATACGCTTTTAGGAAACTATCGCTTTTCGAAAAACCCCCGCCATCTGTACGTTTTGTTTCTTTTCCGGTAAACCAGACTGAGCGGCAACAGCGCGTGGCCGGGCACAGCTAGCAGAGTGCATGTAATCGCTTAATTTGCAGAGGTAATTAGATAAGAGAAAATTTACGGACCCAGAAACTCGGGTACGTAATCAGCGTGACTGTATCGAGAAGGCGAGACTGTATTAGTGATACCGAAAATACAGAAACAAAGTGCGCACGACACATCGCCCTGACGGTCACACACAAAACCCTAGGTGTACACCATAAATGTCAAACTAGGTAACTAGCGGTGTCCATTCCCACTAATAAACGCTACATACAAAGACAGATTGGTTAAAATGATCAATTCCGAAATCTCAACTAACTATAACCAGTTTCAATGAAGTTTGTACCAAATGGTTTCCAATGTTTTATTTTCATTTTAACTCATTCTTTCAAAGAAAAAACGATACAAGCATTTTTCAACTTCATATCGTTTTTTACACAGCTGGGGTAGGTAATATGAGCCTGGTGTTGACAGTTACCCCTTACGTGCCCGCCACAAGCACGGTCTACCCCAAGCCAAAAAGAACTGCATTAATTAAGGAGGGGGCCTTCACTCTTGGAACTACGGTTGAGTGCACTGCATCAACGACCCTCGCCAATACACGACAGCATCAGGCAGAGGGCGACGAGTGTGCAGACGACGCCTACCTTCGAAGAGCTGCATGAAGGACGCCTGTGTGCCGGTGGTGCCCTTGACGCCGCGGAACCTGAGGTCCTCCTTCACCCTCCTGAGGGCCAGCTCGTCCATCAGCAGGTCCTGCACCCACAGACAGGCGCGCTTGCCCACCGTTGTCACCTGCGCAGGTCTGAACGCAGTTAGTGCGCTAGAGGCTCCCATTGACATGGAATTACACGAGTCCTACATAACTGCTGGTACACAACTACACTGAGCTACACACGTCTCATACACTAGCACATTTTGCTCTTGAGGCTGGCATTGGCACGCTATTACATACAGCAGCTACACAGGACCTACACACCGGATACTGAGGCTGGCATTGGCACGCTATTACATACAGCAGCTACACAGGACCTACACACCGGGCACTGAGGCTGTCATTGACACGCTATTACATACAGCAGCTACACAGGACCTACACACCAGCACACCTTCACACACGGCCAAATCGCCAGAACATGAAGAGCACGCAGTCCCTCTCGAGAGCAGCAGTGAAAGTCGCGAGCTGGATCGTGAGGGTCGGTCTCCACCACCTGAAGCAATGCGGTCAGCCCGACACGGTTGTGGAGCAAGTTATGTCGAGAGCTGTATGGTGTGCGGCTGACGAAAGCCTTTGTACAAAAGCCAGCCGCCTTTTTCAATGTAATTTGTCAGCTTCCTAACGTGGCTCTCTGAGTAACAAATATACTAATTCAAACCTGCTGTATCACTTATTTGGTTCGAGACGCATTTAACTTCTCAATGATGATAGGAATAATTTTTACCAAAGGTTCACTACAACATTTTTTTGTCCAATGTCTTGTGAGACTGCATATGCAATAGACAAAAAGAATGTCTCCAATAGTCTTTCGTTAGCAACGCTGTAAGTACACCATGAACAATCGTTTTGGTAGGCGCTGCGGCTGGTACTTTGAAGTCGCAAATGATACAACGTAAAATAGCTTGCAAACATTCATAAAAAACATATGTGAACTCTTTTATGACCTTTACTTCCACTAGGTAGACAACCTCTATTTCTCCTACAAGAACTGTCGAGTCAGAGCAACACTGACTTGACTTTATCATTGATCAATCTCAACTGGAAAAAACTCCCACAATAAATGTTTCTAGCTGAGCGTAAATGGAATAAAGGCGCTAATGCAAGGCTTCGGGATGCCTGTGGAACTGAACTGAACATCACTCGAGCAGTCCGGCCGAGACGACCAGGACCGCGCTCGGTGAAGCGCGGGCTACCACTGCCCTCAACCAGTAATATTCTAGACAACTTTCCTGTCCTAGTCACAGTTATTTGAAGGATATCACTTTTTATACGATTTCATCAATTAATTTCCTCAACTCTTGACAGGAGCAGATCTCATGTGAGAATTAGAGCTATCGTGCAAAGCTTCTTGGTAACGCTACATTTGCACGTAGTCCTGCGAGCCGTCAAAAAGACAAGACTTTCTATATTTACTCCTTAAATGATTGGTGCTTTCCCAATGAAATTTCATAACCGAATTAAGTTAACCAAAATACTGTCTTAACGAATTCTATCAGGTAAAGCATTTAATTTCTTTTAGATAACCGTCATTTACAAAACGATATTCAGTATCCTGCTGCACATCAGCGGGGCTGGATCAGATGAACGTCTATGTTTTCTCATCTGAATACACTCGTAGAATGGAATTACGCTAACAGAAATATTCTCCTCTGAAATACTGATACGGAACACGGAAAGACCAACCAACTAATCAAGCAAGCAACACACACACTATGAATTATTGCATAATCGGATATTATACAGCAAGATGGCAGAATGTATTCTTTCAGTACAACCATAATCTCATTCATAGCAAAGCACGAACACTAAGTTTTCGAGAATTACAAGTCCATAAAAACTCTTATTATGATTTAACAGAAATAAAGACATTGCAGACAGACGGTAAAAATCAACGCCTATGGCGACTATCTTGAGCCCTTGATAAGAATGCAAGCCTATAGATAAAGCATCACCTCAGTATCTCGTCACGTAATTTGTGATCTTCTTAAGAATAGCGGCTGCACTTAAGTGATGGAGGCGGTCGAAACTTGAGAGGTTCATCTGAGCTTAGTAGTCCTGATGAGCACAGCATTACGGGAAATATCTACGGAAATAACGACACGCGAGAATGGGTGCCATGGATTGTCAGGGCTGCACGGCACAGCGCGAAGAGCACGACAGCGTGCACTGATATCAGACGGAGGCAGCAGGCAGCGCTGAGACTGTAGCAGTGCTACAGACAACGCCGTGTACAGTGCCCGCGTGCCGCAGACCGAAGTCATCAACCGCCTCGCTCACTTACCAAGTAGGGTGTTGACCATTTAGATCGAGGGATAAACAGTTTCGCAACGCAGGAAATGTGACGTAGTTCTTTAACGAAGTTTTTTTAAGAGAAAATTTGATAGTCGCATTAACGCTTTTAACTCTGTTCGTGCTTACTTGTGCCGGTCAAAACTAGATGACGTAAAAATTCCCAGTAGAAGGGTTTACAAATGAGGCATTGTCAGATGAAGAACTACATTTGTTCAGGAGAACATAGGTGCACTTGAAAACAGTTGGCATGAATTTGGTCATTTTGGTATTTAGGTTGGTGATTTGACACACATTTTTTTTCAAAAGTTGAATATTTTGAGTCCTTCATTTGCAAGTGTTTACTTGAGGATTATTCTTAGATTTGAAGACGGCTAAACCTAGAATCATCAGTATTTTATCTTATAAGGAATTCCAAGTTCCAACTTTTTCAATAAGCAACATAAGGGCAATAAACTTCGTCACTACAAGAGAATGCTCACTAAAATATCTACAGATTCATTAAAATAGCGAAATTAACAGCCTAAAAATCATTCGGCAACATTTACTTTCAACAAATCGAAAATGATATTCATTTCTCGGCAACACTCTCCTATTCGAACCATTTCCGCTAGACAATGCATGGATAGTATGTTGGTAGCACCGATAGTGTGTTGGCAGCACGGATAGTGTGTTGGTAGCGTGGATAGTGTGTTGGTAGCGTGGATAATGCGTTGGTAGCATGGATAGTATGAGGTTATGACGGGGGCCAATTGGGTTATCTGACGACACGAGGCGCGATCGGGTGACCGCCCAAGAACGTTCCGCTCAGCTCATGCCCGTTGCCACACTCTATTTTGACAAGTAGCAGACCAATAGAGCGGGGTCAATGTCCACGTGCCAAGATATCCTGATAATTACAAGACAGACCTCGTCAATAAGGGCTCAGGCTTGTCGTCAACACTGCGCTGCACACGCAAGTATTGTCTCAAACGCAACTAACTTAAGGGGAAAACTTAAAATTTGGAACATAATTGATATTATTAGCGTTCTAGAGGCCGTTATTAAACCATTAAAGAAACTGCACAATACAGGCACGCAACCATTCACACTAAAGCTGTTCTACAGTGACTGTAATGTTCATTGTGTTAAATGCGTTCACCTATAAAATTGTAAAAAATTAATGCATATTTTAGTGCAAGTGCGATCATTAATTGGCGACAGCGGTGATGTGCGTCACCTGTCAAGCTGACAACTCCCCTCTCGGCCTCAGGTTGCTGAGAGACTCTAACTTCTATTGACAAGCCTGGTCGGAAACGCAACTTATTTTATGGAGTCTTGTACTATGACCTGTTGCCAGATCCTTGTTTTTAATGTCTGTGATAAAATTTGCTTTTATATTTCTGAAGCAATAAAATTATGTTTTTAACGATTTGGTCGCAGGTGAGGGGCTTTAAATTTTTTTTATGTACAATACCGGTTGTCCCACAAATAAGGATACCGTATTATGATTTGATATTACTCAGCTTCAGCTTCAATTCATACTTTAGGTCTGTAAAGGTTGGTTTTTAGAGCAACCTTTTTCCTATCAATGTTGAAATTTATAATGAATTTCTTTTCATGATGTTAATTCGCTGACGTTTTCAGTCTAAAGTGTGTTTGCGCAAGGGTGGTAAAATGATTTAAAATCAAAGACAAAAGAAAACAAAAATGATTTAAGTGACCACAAAATCCCCCTAAAAACTAATACACACTTGTTGCTTTCTTGGTTGGTCCATCTCTCTGTCACGCTCCTAAGGATTTAGATAAAAAAAAAATTCCCGGGTCCATATTCTTAAACTAACAGCGAGACTGTCAGATAAGGCAGCCCGTATCAGTGATACTGAAAATAACCTTTCATGTCAGAGCTACCGTAAGTAAGATCGCATCTTAAGAAATTAACATTATTTGACCGATCATTTTCGGCAAAGTGCCTCTACTAGCATATAATAATTGGAAGTTAGGAATGAAATGTTTCTTTGTTTACCTATGATTTTTTCATGTATCGCATCGTCAGAGATACAACGATCGCTCGGGAATGCTACTTATGCCCCGGGGCTTGCTAAGTACCCAAAATTAATGGAAGACTATCCATTTCTGGGTCCTCCCTAGAGGGGTCAATATCACACATGTCCTGCTGATTAAGTATGACTTATTTAAAAAAATGAAAATGCCCAACCCACAAGAAATTGATGAAAAAAATCGTCAACACTTAAAGGAGTTTCTGTCACACAAACACGACAAAAAAATGTCCACATGAGAAGAGGATCTAAGAAAATTCAAAGAAAAAATGAGAAGAGGGGCAGACTCACTGCATGTGGGTGTAGCCCAGCGTGGGGAGATCCTTGTACTGCACGGCAAACTTGGCCAGCCTACTGATCACTCGAGCCAGCTTTGGCAGCAGCAGGTTGAGGGCGTCTCTAATGCACAGCAGGTCCTGGAGATGACACGAGGGGCTAGAGATGCAGGTCTACACAATGCCATGTGTACTGAGGATTGTACTTGGTAATTTGAGTCTGCTTCACCCAGTTGAAAAAGTAGGAATCTACACATGCACTGAATTTTAATAATGCATTTATATGAGCTAAGAGATGTAAAACAAAAAATCAAAATCTCTGATCCACAGTAAAGTGCTAAGTTTAACATGATCAAGTTGAAACACTATAGAGAACAATGCGCCAGAAATTGAAACTTTGCAGAGAATAATACATTCCACAGCTACTTGTAATATTTCTCTAATCTATCCAATCGTATTATCTCACCCATTGCAGCAAGACTCAAGGCTTACTATAAGAATATTTTAAATTAAAACACCCAGTGAAATAAAAGACCCCACTCTTCAATTCACCCGAGACAATGCATGAGAGAGACTTACTGTGTTGTCCCCAACATAGCAGCTGGTGGCTCCCAGATGGATGATGGGTGAGGCCAGAGGACAAGCAGCAGCAAAAGTCTTGATGTGAGCCATGACGTCGTGTCTAGTCTGGCGCTCTGCAGCAGCGGCTG
This sequence comes from Orchestia grillus, assembly GCA_014899125.1. Classification (NCBI taxonomy): domain Eukaryota; kingdom Metazoa; phylum Arthropoda; class Malacostraca; order Amphipoda; family Talitridae; genus Orchestia; species Orchestia grillus. The sequence goes on from VOMN01034619.1 coordinate 8,320, forward strand.
CCTCGTAATCTATGTCTTCTATTTTATCCTCCATTTCCTTGATTTGCTCGGCAGAAACAGGAAGACCTAGCTCCTGCACAAATATGTATATGAAGCTAGAACTTCATTTAGTTTCATGGCAAAAAATAGCTGCAAGGGAGTCAGTTTTGCTGATTATGAAGTAATTAATTAGAAGAAAATGAAAATCAACAATCCACAAAAAGAATAATTGTATAGCCATTTTTTGCTTATCTTTAACAAAGGCAATGTTACAGATATCACCTATACAACAAAGTATTTTACTTTGTTAAAATTTCTACTTAAAATACTATTTTAGCACTGCATGAAAATTTAAAGAAAGTTTTATCAAGCTCTCCATCTGTATGAAATATGATATGAAGCATACAAAATGAAGGGACCATTTATTAATGACTATAAAACTAGAGAATCTTTGCACACAGAACCCCCAGTGTAAAGAGCTAGAAAGTTAAAACTGCAGAGAAACAACTATAAAGAAGAGAGAGAAAAGAAGGTGTAAAATTGAAAAACAAAGTAAGCTCAAAAGATAGAAGTGTCAACCAAAGGCCTTTCTTTAGCTGAAGTAATCCAACAGTGACAATATTTAAACAGATGAAGAGTTAAATTCACTAAACATAAATGGGGCATGTGTGCATTCATTATTTTCATTAAATTTATAATACATGAATATAAATGAACTTTTTATTATAATTCTAAGTAAACTTGAGTACTTTTTAAGGATGCTGTAAAATATGTGATAAGAATTCAATTTTTCAACAGTTTGTATTACAACTATCTAACAGCAAAAGAGGAGAGACCATTTAGTATGGACTTTCAAGAACAGTGAACCTATTCAAAAGGTGTATTTAAATCTTCTGTGTATAAAATCACAAGCTAAGAAGGAAAAAGAAAAGATAAAGGATAATCACCAAAGATGGCATAAAAATAGAAACAAGAAAAGAAGCAAAATGCACACAAAAGATAGATTTTCCAAACAGACCAAACCAAGGTAACCTAACAGTGTCCCCTTGGGAATGCCAGTCACCATAACATGCACTAAACATTCCTAACTATATTGCCTATCCTGTGGTTTAAAGATGTCTTATCTAAAAAAATAAACACAATTAAAAAGAATTAGTATATCAGTATAATTATATACTAAGATCTTGCTTAATTCTAGGATTCTAAATTTTAAATAAGTGCTATGCATCCCAGGTAGAAGTCAATTTATATTATCTTCATTAAAAAAATACCTCATAGCAGCAGTTAACACTATCATATTAAGTTGGTATCTTACCATTTGAGCTTTTGCCAGCCAGACCCACAACTTTCTCCATGTTGTGAATTTTTTGTTGTCACTGAAGTTGAAGGACATTTCTCGTGATGCATAGCGAGTACCCAATGGACTCACAAACAAGCTATGGTTATCCATCTTGAATTCTAAAAACCTTCGTTCCTCAGCTAGAAAAATTCATCTGGAAAGCAGACAAAGTCTATGTAAATTATTATTTACAGGGAGTCCTGTTACTAATCAAGTAACAGCCTATATACCATACCAACTATACTATGTTAAAAATAAATGTCTATGTTTATAGCCACTAGCCAATGTTGAATATTAAGACTAACTCAAACTTTATCTTAAATTCAGTACATTTTCATTCAATGCCAATGAACATTATTTTGATATTTTTAAATTTACTTCAAAAACACCAATAACAAAACAATAATTTCTATTTGAGCCAATACTGGACCAACTAAATAATACAGCCAGTGGTCAAATTAAGACAATTTTATGATCAAATGGAGCCATTGTCAAGCAATACTCAACCTAGCTCAGCTTGCATAACTATACATTACCCCAAAGTGGTGCCTAAATTTTAACCACAAAAAAAACATGTGATCAAAGTTCAAATTTTACTGAAATTCGATCATCAATACATTTTCTATGGTCATTTGACTCCTCACCATCTGCTGACAAGCATTTTAACCTCACTACTCAAAACCTCTCAGTTTTGAAGAAAACTCTGTAATATCATTATACTCCAGCCGGTTTACAATAAAGTGTATTCTCAGAAGAAACATAAATTCAGCGAATGCATACACAAATGTTACGAAAATTTTATTCAATTCTCAATAATTACAAATGAAACACTAAGTTTTTCACAACGATAATTGATAAATCGGTGTTATTGGCCTAATATCAACTTCTATCTCCATCCAATTGGTAGTGCCACAGATCAATTACTGTGTATGTGATCTGTGGTAGTGCGGTACAACACCGCACTCAGGCTCTTCAGTCGTACACTGGAATGTGAAACAGAAACGTGTAAAATGCACAAAATTTAGTGTATATTATTAAGAATTACAGACAAAAAACTCGTAGTTAAATTGCAGAGCAAACCTTTCCACAGTTTAGTTTATTAAACTCCAATTTGATTATAATTTCGATCTTTCTCAACATTTAACAAGCCCAACTTACTAGACGGTTAAGGGCCTAGTAGTGACGTAATACGCCTCGGAGCAGAATGAACTCGGGCAGCCCTAACTTTTCGGTGAAAAAAATAGTTAGGCCTAACCAGTAAGCTCAGTTTACTCGACCGAAACGAGTACTGAAATAATGGCACCAAGATGCGGGCGTGTTTACACAATCCGGAATTCCGATTTTCGAATCTTGGCACTCTCCTCGAGTAAAAACTAAGGCAGTGGCTAGCGTTTAACATGCCTGCTTTTATTGAAGATATATGGTATATTAGCACTATTACTCGTTATCTACGTCAAGTTGTACGTTAAATGTTGCTAGCAAACCTTATTTAATTCAACTTTGCGTAAGATTAGAATGGTGCTCCATGGTGTAGTGGTTAGTGTGCTGGCCTCGCAGCCGAGAGGACGAAGGTTCGATCCTCGGCACAGGCAAGCATTTCACGTCACCACGGAGTACTTACCTTGTAAAAGAAAGTTTAAACCCCACATTCCTCACATCCCTCACCACACCAGTAGTTGT
>VOMN01034621.1:0-10189 GCA_014899125.1 Orchestia grillus
GACTTTGTGACCTCATCAGCTCTGAGTGAAACATAATTTGAAACATTTGGTCGTACAGCTCACATTGAAAAAGTTTGTTTTGAAGACACTATAATTTTAACTGCTATTGTTTTAAACGCACATATGAAGATGCGACTATTGCAAGAGCTGTGAATGTAAACATATCGAAAGTTAGCGTTGAGAAATTGAAATATCAACTGCATATCTAAGAAATGGTTGCGTTGAGAGATATTACTACACCTGAAAAGCGATCATTTAACATAGTTAATATTGGAAAACTCCACTGGCACCTGCTATCGATAAAACAGTTAGTGAAACTACTGCTGTTGTTGCAGTCACTAGCGAAACATTTTCGAGACCACTACATGTTTAACACAGCTATTGCATCAGTCACTAGTGAAACAGTTTCGAGACCACTACAAGTTTAACACAGCTGATACATCAGTCACTAGTGAAACAGTTTCGAGACTACTACAAGTTTAACACTGCCATTGAAGCAGTTATGAGCGCATCAGTTACGGTTGTAACAGTAATATTTGCAAGAGGCAGGCTTGCTGAGCTCGGTCCACTTGGCAGCCCGCTACGCGCGTGCGGACCCGGAGCGCCAGTTTGCTACCGTTACCACAACCGTCCGTCCGCAGCGGCCTGCCTGTTCCGTGTGATTGCCTCTCGGACGGCGCATTTGGGTTGTTCAAAGAAATAAGCTAGCCGGACAAAAAATTGATCTTCTTTTGTTTTTTGAGCTCCAGTTATTTACTACGTTCTTCAATCAATTTTCTAAACTATGACCGAAGTTTAGGTTACATGCAATTACTGAACAGTCATTAGTCTTCATTCAGAGCAGGTAAGATGTGGAATTGTTTCTTAGTTGCTCCGCGACGATGGGACTAAAGCAAGATGTCTGAGAATGGGAAAAGGGGCTATTGCATTTCGTTGGGCTAAGGGACACCCAGTACAGGAAGTAGCGGAATTCGCAGGGATTTCATGCCGCACTCTTATGCGAGTCTATCAACAAGGGAAACCATCCGGTACATACGCAATTCAAGGTAAAATTGTGGTCGGAAAAAATTCTAACCGATGGAGACTGCCGCCATGTCAAACTGAACCAGTTATGGCTACATTGAGCTGCTAGATAACCAAGTTTTGCCATTTGCTGATGATATTTCTATGTTTATCTAAATGAAGAAAAACATGTTTCTTCGCCTACTTTTCAGGATGACAACTGTAGGGTGCATCTCGAGAGTGATTCATTTCGCAGGTTCGTTACGGAACATATTTATTTTGTGATTCGTCTCTTATTCGTTTTGTAAGTAACATGGAAATTACTCGCACGTATCAAAACTAAAAATGATGAATTCGGTGAAAAAATTCGAGTACGTTATTAGTATCTGATTGGAAATGTGTAAAGGCGAAGCAATTATAAAATGTGGAAGCTTGTAAATTGACTTCAAACTAGTTCGTTTAAAATGCAATTTTTTAAATACAAATGGATATTGAGTGCATACGAGCAAATCAAAAGCCGTGAGTAGGCCAAGTTTCGGCGTTGTGGCAGCTTTTGGAGCTGGAGTATGGAGCACAAGCTCCGGACAGTTAATTGTTCTTGTGATGCATAAAGCTCTCCGTGCTTTACATTTGCGTGTGAACAACAGTTGTAACCGATTTACTGACTTGTGCTGCTGTTCATTCAACATTTGATATACTTGCTGCTCGACTGTATCCATTGTACGTGATGCTGCTAAGTATGAAAGTCACGGCTTGATATTTTACTATTGAACGTGGTCAAAAAAAGTATGTGCCGAAGTTTTCAGGATTTTTAAAGCTGAAGTTTCATGAACACTAGAAAAGTTCATGCGGGGGCCATCCAAGAGAAGAAATAATTTTCAGAATTTCTGATTAGCCAACAAAGCCCACGAGACCGAAATATCGAGATCGTTCATCAAGATGACGTGCTTTAAATGAGTTTCGAAACCAATATTTGCTCTTCACATTCGAAGTGGGTCAAAGGTTGCTCAAAGACGGACAGGGTATTAAATGATTATGAAGCTCTAATTATATGATTTGAGTTGTCTTGAGGTGGCGTGTAGCCAACATTTGATACATCTTCCAGTTTTACTTCGGTCCAAATCCTGTGAGCTCGCTGCTGTGGATTGCGTGTCCTCTTCAACAGAATAGCGAAGCTCGTAACGTCCCCCGTGGTGGCAGTACAGCTGCTATTTCTCCTTGTTACTGTAGAAAACCCGTTACCGAGTAACATCCCATATGCTTCAATTGAACAGCTCCACGTTTTTATTTAGAGGTATCTTTTATGAAGAAACACTTCTAAAAAAAATACCAATAACTTGTAAAATAATTCTTTCTTCGAAAAACTGATTGCCTTTTCAAGTCTGTTGCATATGGAGTTGCTGTACATGGAGTTTTGGAGGATTGACTTCAAAACTCGAATTAAAAAACCGACTCTTTTTATTGTCAGTTTTGGTATCAATGTTTTACTAAACATGTTAAACACACAGCAACGCCCATGCGCTACAGGCTTCAGAATTCCGAGGACCTTACGAGGGCTAGATAAAACATTCCTACATTTAACATTCTGTTTCGAGTTTCTAACGTGATACCTGGAGCGTAAGCTTGATTGAAGCGTTATGTACTACATATTTAGTTCCAGGTTTTCTGCACGTGAAATTTCGTGCGTAACTAAACTGCGTCTGAGAGGAAATTAATCTGGTCATAGAGCTGGGAAAGCACATAAATGCTGGGAAATTCTAGTTTAAGTTGAGCATGAATTGGCTGTTACAAGAACAAGTAAAGCCTCTAACATTTTGGTTGCCTAACATTCCGTTACGTGAGCTTTCGACAAATGATTGCACGTGCTACTCATAAACGTAAATAGTACAGTTTTCTAATTAGCATGATTTGCCGTATAAGTGAACGACTTAACGCTATGGTTGGTAACTGATTTTCACGCTCTTCAAGGTGCGTGTGCAGTGAGGCACGTGACGTAGCCAGGTGGGTTAGCTAAGGAGATTGGCAAACTCCTCCTTTTTTACAAATCATTGAAGGCTGCGCGCATCGAGTTCGATCACACACTTACGTATGTAACCTAGCGCCCTGCAAGAAGGGAGCGCGCTGTAAGACACCTCCCGGGTTGAAGCTTGAATGGCTTCTCCCTCTTCAGCGAGTTGGTTGAGGACTTCTGTTGCTGCTGGCCTTCGCTTCTCAGGTCTCAATGGGCTCCTTAGACGCAACAGTAATGGGAAAATAAGAAATATGGAATAAGTGGACGTGTATAAATACCACAGTGGTGAACGGTATCTATAGATTTACTCGAGTAAATGTGGGGTATTTTATCTCTCTGCTAAGGCACAATGAATGACTTGCAGTTATCAGACGAGAGTTGGCATGCTCAACTCCTTCTCCGGCAAGGACGAGTTGACTCATTTTCAACAAATTCTTACTTCACAACTTTGGAGAGCAAGCTTGTCAAAATATCGATTTAGAATAAAAATGCCCGAAATGAGTTTACTCGTCGTCCATGATCGCTGCAGGCGTGAACCGACTGTTACTGATTGTCCTCGTGCATTGGACAAGATTGCGAAAGTCACCTGAATATTGCACGCTTTCGTCAGAAAAGCTACTGTGGAAGGGGCTTATGGTTCGCACAGTAGAAAGCATGGTAATGCTCGGTCGCCTGCAGCGAGACAGACACCTCCCTCAGTTTGCTCCCAGCAATTAAGGGAAAGGAGCTGGGAACCACAATGACCTGATCAGCAGCAGGGCTTCAGGCGATCCTAATGCGATGTCCCTTCTTGATAGTCCAAGCATTGCGACTGCCTTGGTGGGGTGGGTTAGCTTGGTTGACTTGATTAGCTAAGTTTCTGTGGTTAGTTTCGCTGTCTTGGTGAGCTTGGTTAGCTTAGTTGTCTTGGTTTGCATGGTTGCCCAACCTTTGATGGACTGAACCCCTGGTCTGAGGGGGTGCCGTTGTGAAACACTTCACAACTGCGGGCCCGAGAGATTCTAGACACACAGGCATTACATAATGCCCTTACGGCACAATTTTTTAAAGGTAAAAGTAAAGACATTTTTTGCAATCGCTTGTACTAAATTTCGCTATCTCGTCTTCCTCCATAGATAATCCGTTGTTTTTTCTATTGTTAAACGACGAACTATTGACCCAGTCACGTTTCAACGTTATGGTGATGGGCAGAATATGAGAAGAACTTCCAGTTTTCTGATTATTTATGTCGGCGACTGACGGTTCAAGTCATCAGTCTATATACGAGAAGTTCGTGTGGCACTCGAGATGGGCTAATTTGCGAGTGTGCCCAAAGTCTCGCAAATCCCACTACTGTACGTGTGCAAAGGCAATTAAGGACGAAGGGTGGAGGATTGCTGATGCTGAAGCTTTGCATATTAAATCTAAATTCGAGATTGAGCGCAGTCTCAGAATAGAAACGAGAGCACGTGCCAAACGAAGCATCGTACTAAACACGAAACGTTTTCGAATTTCAGAAAATCAAATCTTCAGTGTTGCTGAAAAGAAAGACTAACATTGAGAATATCAGAGTAATTTTGATGTTGCCAGATAGGGCGATAACATTCGTCAAGTTAAAGTTAATTAAATACGACTCCACGGGACCCTCGTTCGTTTGATCATAATTTAAACTCACGTGAAATCTTCGGAGGTCATAGTGACCTCTGCTTTTATTGAATATAGTAAATAAATTTAGAGTTTCCATGCGACTTTTCTCTACAGAATACGTTTTTAATTCTTTCCCTGAGGAAATAATTGAAAATGTTGAGAGATTTTGCACACATCTTCATACGTGTTTGAATTATCACGCAGCGTATTCTAAAATGGTAATACAATATTTTTAGACAATAGTTCCTGGGACAGTTGAGTCACATATGAATATGAAACGGAATGGAAAAAATTGCTAATTTGCTCAACACTTTCAATGATGATTCAGTTCTTGTGGCAGTCTCGAACGACGGATTCAAGATTCCTGTCAGCCTTCGCCCAAACCGATGCACAATTCTCAGATATCTGTGTTCTATTTTGGTGAGGCTTCTGGGCATCTCTTACTCAAACAGAAAGCGTTCTTTCCGATACACAACTCTGATCACATTCATATAGTTTTGTATCAATTCTTCTCCAGCACCACATATCATTCATCGCCTAAAAAGCGTTTGAGCCTGCCTCAAAAAGTAATGCTAACATGTTAGAGCTCAAAATACTCCGATTTTAATTTTTTCATGCAAAGTCTGTCTTTTAGGGAGCTCACCAGTTTTGATGATTAAGCTGTCTGAACAACCATGAAGTTACGTTATCTATTCGTGTGCACTTCGCATTGTTGACTGCGTCCCAAACCTATTTGCTCGCATGCCCTCATGCCGGGACCGTATGTACAGTTTGATAAAACCCTCTGCTGTCACCATTGTCCAGCATGATTAAAGGCTATCGGAATTATTTTGTGTGGCAGATAAGATTAATCTTCGTTGTGACGTTATTTATGCAGCCAGAAATGAGTTCCGTGAACAGTAGAGATGGCGCAGATCGCTCCTTCAACATTAAGTTCATCGTTGGTCTCGAAATTATTTATTAGAAATGCAACGCTCACCAGATGTGCTGAACTATTTGTAAGAGCCTTTGGTTAGATGATCATTTGTGAAAAAAAATGTAATGTGGGGTTCATTTTGCGATGTAAGTGATGGTTTCTCGAAAAGAAAGTGTTTTTCAGCCCTGTGTTAGAATAATACAACTTGAACGGACTCATCTCTTCGATTTATAGCTTTTTTTGAAAATTTCCTAGACAGGATAACTGTATAATGCGATGGTAAGTTTAGTTAAACTGCTTTGACCTTCAATTCGGTAAAAACCATGATTGTTCAGTTGCACGATATTTCTTCGTAAATTATTACCTGTTGTCTCTTCGGTAAGTGAAAACATTTAATAACGGAAACGCACATAAACACAATTCAGCTTACCAGAGGTGCGTAGTTTGTGTGGAACTTTAGGGAGGGAAACAGCAGTATACTACCGGAAAATACAGACGAGAGAAAACTATGTGGAAGTCATGGTTGAACAATTCCTCATGGTAGGACAGATTTGAAACACGCTATCCCTGGAGTCTTTGAGTTTCTAGGGTAAAATATGTGAAGCTTGAGAGTAATTATTTGACGCAATTTGTTACCACAAGTGTTACATCATTTAAAATTATTACAGACGTGGATTCCTTATACTATTGCAATGAACAGTGTTATATATAGCTACTTGTAGGCCTAAATCAGTTCTATGACTTCTAGGGCATCCTACAGGACCATAAGCTAATTATAATCGAACACATGCATGTAAATAACCTAATGTAGTTATTCTTATCTTACACGATGACTGATCAAGTACAGAATTTATTGAGAGGAGAAGATATGATTTAAAATTAGGAATTCAATAATGTCAAGTCAATGGAGCCATGTATTTTGTAATATACTCTGAATTAATATACTTACATACAATGTGAGGGACTTTTTAACAGTCAGTTAGGATATGAGACTACAATTTAACAAATAACGTCTTCAGTACCTTTAAAAGAAATTGAATTTAAGATTTGTTTTGAATGCTTCGAGTGTACTTATCTCACGACAGAAGGCAATGAGCTCAAAGTTTCAATACCGTTGTAGTGGAAACTAAATTGCGATCTGATTTTGGAATAATAGAAAATATTCATGATGGCCAGTTTCAGCAGAGACTAATTCCTTCATGTCTATATTGCCTTCACCATTCAAATCTTTAAACATGAATGTACCGAATAAATATTAGTAGTAGTAGATATCAGGAAGCTAACAATTTTCAAACACTTATGAGTCATTTGTATGTGCAATATATTCCAAATTACTCTTCGCCCTAATGGTTTGTTTTTGTAGAGTAAAATGTATATTTGTTTTACTTTTGTTAGTTCCATGCCATGCTTCTTTGCAATATTGTAGATACAGATGAATTTAATGATGTTTGCACGTTATTTTTAACGCTTCTGCAGGTAATATGCTTCTGATTTTGTTGAGAATTCCAATTGGTTTCGATGCTTCGTGCCCATACATACTTGCTCTATGAAGTTCTCGTTTTAATCGATGATAATTACCAGGAATTTTGATGAATTAGTCTCTTTAATCTGGTCATCACCGATTTTGATGCACGGGAGATGTACATCCCGTTTACAATAAAATAGCATGTACTTAATTTTATCGATATTGATGCGTATTTTATTGGGGTTAAGCCACATTTAACCCTTTTTTAACTCTTCATTTATCCTATTAGCTATTGTAACACTTGTAACGTGGTTTTCATTAGGAAGAGGTGTGGAGAGAGAGCTATCATCAGCAAAAAGTATAAATTTGAAGCATGATATGGTGTGAACAATATCATTTATGAATGCCAAAAACAAGAGAGGCCCCAAAATAGACCCTTGGGGAACTTCATGACTTATAACCAGGAATTCTGATTGAGCATCAACGATTGTAACAGACTAGTAGACGCTGCTCGTCAAAAATGGCAATAATGTTACAGTTACGCCAAATCTGACTTGAAATATTGTTATTCGCAGTATCACTGATACAGACTGCCTTCTCTGACAGTCTCGCTGATTAAGTTAGTTAGAAATACGGACCGAAGAATTTTCACTTATCTCAATCTTTAAGAGCGTGACAGAGAGACGGACGGACGGATGAGCAACTAACCAAGCAACATTGAGCCTTTGTTATAATGGGATAATATAGAGTGGAAATGTGTACGATTTGTCAGGTATGATCTAAACCAATTAAGAGCAAGTTTTCTTATAACATATCAGTTGAACTTCGAGAGTTGTGTGTTGTGATCTTGTAAGGTGTGTAATTGAAACATCCGCTGTAGAGATGTTTGGTGTATAGATACGTATAATTTGTATGTAATTTGTGTAAGGTGTATAATTTGTGATCTACACAGGAAAAAGCTTTACGAAAATCAAGAAATACAGAAAATACAAGCGTATCTGCGTGTCTATTTGAATAAAGATATTGGAGGTGACTGAAAAATGCTTCGTAATAAAAACATGAGTGCAGTTTTTGTGAATAATTTTCTGAAATATTTTAGTGAAGATTGAAAGGACAGAGATAGATTTATAATTTTTGACGCAGGTTTTCTCTCCACTCTTGAAGATATGAGTCACACGAGAAATTTTCTTTTTAGCACGAAAAATTATTTTAGTCACATGTTTTACTTCTGAAAAGGCTGGAGATATTAAATCAGCTGTGCATTAGAATATTATAGCAGGGAACGGCTTTAATCCACTTGATTTATTTTTTAATGTATTTATGGCGTCGAGCACATCAAAAGCAGCAGTAGCTACGAAGAAAAATAAATTATTTTCATTAATATCATTGTATTTCAAAGCTGGGTGGAACCTGTGATAATGCTATCAGCAATATTTTTACATATGTTGACGAAATATTTGTTGAAGGGATTTACTACATCTTTTTGTCTATTATGTGTTTTACCATCCTGAGTGATAGACTCGATTTTGTTTATCGTATGTTCTCCGATTGGTAGGTTAAATTTAGGAGGTAACAAGTTTTCTTAATGCCATTTATAAATTACGAAAATTTAAACGTAAAATCATTTTTGTTTAAAATTTTCATTTGATTCGTTACGTAGCTCCTAAACCTGTTGTACACAGCTGAAGTTATTTTCCCTTCGTGAAGTATAATACAAGGTACGCAAGGCGCTTTTTTATATTGATGATTATATCCCGAGTAATCCAAGGCTTTTACCTGATTGTTTTTTTTGTGGAATTGTGCGTGTGACGAGAGGACAGTAATGATTATATGCAGAGTTGATATGAGTGTGATTTAACAACGCATTATCGATGTTTGTGGTATCAATTATTCTTCACTTACCATTAGTGAATGAGCTCATTTCGTCATCATAGTGCGCATTGCTCGTTTGTTAGACTCATTTATTCTACGGTATTAATAAGTTTCAGTCTATGTCCCATTGCACGCATTGTTTGTGTTACTTTTAATCAGGAACACTAGAAAATGGTGGGATAAATCAAAAGTTAATATTTCTGAGCAAAAATAAGTTGACTCCGTTATGAATAAATCGTTAATTAGTGTGGAAGTTGGAAGCAGTCTTATGTAAATTTAGACAGAGCAATTGGTCGATGTTGGTCGTGAATAACGACTTCGAGAGTCATATACGAGTGCACAGGTCGTTCTGCCTTCGCTACATGAGTCGCACGCTGGGGACATAAATATCTTTCGTGCGCCACAAGGATGTCCAGCAGAGGCCACTGAGTCCATTGATGCTCGCCGCATGGACTGTCTTACGTTAATGAAAGGACTTCATTGCGTCGACCACAAGGACTACCTACGTAAGCCTCAAGGACCGCCCCTAGTTGCACAGAAAACTTCCTCGTGCCGGACTGACCTATATGGACCTAAGTGCTGTCGTTAAGTTTCAGGACGATTTTGCCGGTTTTTACGAACGGCTTGTTGGTCGAAGTGAAATTTTGTGGAGAGAAGTCGCCAAATTCCAACCGTTGGTGAGACAAGTCCTTGGCCTGAGGTTCTTAGGTAACTGTCAATCTATCTCGTCCTGGACATTCATTTTGTATGAGAGTTTGTCAAAAAATATTGTTTCTTCAATGACTACAATGTTTCTTCTATATACTTAGTCAAATGTTCAACTTTTGTTCTCATTTTATGGTCTGACTTTACTAATTTTCGATTTTACCGAGTACCGAGTATTGGCTGGTGTGTTTGCAATAACTAAGTTTTGACCACTATCATCACATCATAGTGAGCTATCAGCTACCAAGTTAGAGAGCAAGGTTTGCATTATCAAAGTGATTTGCATTTTACGTTGTAGGGTTTTAATCTTACTAATTAAAAAAAACCCTCTACCAAATGACGTGCGTCACTTCTATCGCAATAAAGAATCTTCTTTCTTTCAAACAACGTAGGTTCGCTTACTTCTAATGTTGAACTCCCATGACAGCGTCACTACACGCTTTTCGCAAGCCCTAAAAGGTACCAATCCATTCAAGTTTTAACGGACGTACCACAACTTAAATTGTGGTACTTAAAGCTGAAGGGTCAGCTCTCCCTTCACATTTTCTAACTCATTTTTCAGCTGTGATTTCTCTTTTTATCTGTACAAAGA
>VOMN01034631.1:0-10607 GCA_014899125.1 Orchestia grillus
AGCCGAATTATTCACGTGAGATTCGGCAAACGTGTCCACGCGTCTAAAATGTACATACCTAAGCAGATGAGACATAGATCCTCATATATTTTAGCACGAGGCGACCCAGTCCCGTCACGTGTGTTTTTTTGCGCTAAATAGAACCTGCACCAGCACCCTGCGCGATATGAATGAGCTTCGTGAGATTGCGTCCGTCGTTCACACGAGCAGAGCTCGTTAGGGCGCTTCACACTCTGCCCTTATTTCTGAGACAAATTGTCGCACCAGCTAACTTCACTCAAAACTGGGTTTTGCTTTACAAATTCGGGTACACTTTCTCAAATTATGTTCAAACGGGATGTAAGAAAACGAGCGTTCAGGTTTCATTATATTTTGTTGATTAGGCGCATCAAAACTTGTATGTAGTTTTGAAAGATAAAATTCAAAAGTCCACACACTTGTGGCACTTTTTCCTTGTCAATCACTTCAATGTTCGAATTTAATGATAATCCAGCAATACATAATCGAGATATTATTTATTCTGTTTAGGTCTTCAGCGCAATGGGGTTCTCACTTCATTCTTGAGAAAATGTTCTGAAATAATGACGTTCTAATTTCGCTCTCGAAAAGTCTACAGGCTTAATCTGATTCTGATTTCACTGCCTAGAAGTCGACCGATCTAATCGGGTTCTAATTTCACTGCTCAGAAGTCTTTCGACCTAATCGGGCTCTAATTTCTTTCCCTATCTCTTAACGATCTGATGGGGCCCTAATTTCACTGCCCAGAAGTCCACCGATCTAATGGGATTCTATTTTCACCACCCAGAACTCTACCGACCTAATAGGTTGCCTCGTTTCTCCACATCGAGGTTGGTCGCGTTTTGCTCCCGACGTTTAAATTCCAAAGCAGCCGTCGGAGCCGCCTGAGCAGGCTTTTATTGACTCAATCGATCGCTTCAGTCAAACAAAAGGCATAATTTGGCCTACCTTCCCCAGGCTCACGCGAACTTCTCATGGCATCTATGCGTGGCCGTCACAAATGTATAATCTTGGCGCCAGCGAGCATAATGCACCATTTCTCATGAGTTTTTTGCCTTTGTGCTCTGTGATGGATTTCGGTCTCCAAATTGAAGTTTTGTCTTCATCGACTGAGAAAATTCTTCCACGAACGGTTTGGTCTCAAGTATTGCGATCCCAAACTCATATGAGAAATTAGCTCTCGCTGACTCGCGATATTGAACGCGAATTCAGTAGTCGTGAATGGAAAGTAAAGCACTTACGTTTGTTTCAATTATACGTATTTTTGCGCTTTTTGGCGTTCATAATAAAATGAGATGAGAGCACGCTTTCTTCATGAGACTGACCATGGGCTAAATGGCATTCTCGAGGGAATATGCACATCACATTTCTTTCTCCAGCGTATGCAAAAATTGAGGTATTGTGAAAGGAATTATTCCACGGCTTGAATTAATTACAAAATGAATTTTAGACGGCCACTTCATGCGAGTTTCAGAGTGCAATGAAACCTAAAAATAGTCTACATAAGTCCTTGTAGACTCATTTCACATTTGAATACCTCTATTTTTGGATTAAATTTCGACACTAGAGTAAAAAACTCTGAAATGAAGGTCTGTGAGAACGGACTGGTGTGGGACAATGGGCACAAAAATGCGCGGGATATTCAAAGAGCACATTTTGTCACACAAATCGTGCTGCTTTTCTAGCGGTCCCTGTGCAAGTTAATATGAAAGGTGAATAATAAGCCGACTGTTGATGTAGAATGTGTCAACATGAAATATCAAGTTTGCAGTGACACCAAAGGATTTCAGAAGGAGTTCAACTATTACTTTTGATCGACTTTTTTAAAACTCGAATATGGTTGTAGCACGAATGTATGATTAGAAAATTTAATTCAAATTTGATCCTCTGAAAAACTGTATTATTTTGCGCTCGAAAATATCTGCACGAAAAAGTGCCTGCCAAGAAATTTCACCAATTGTGAATGAACTAAAAATATAACTCATGACAAGGGGCATGGCTGAATTTCTTCATCGTAATACAGTAAAAGAGTTTTCTTTTGCTCCCTTTCTTCTTTTCCAACATTGACTGACATTCCTTCCATGTGAAAGTGTCAGAGCCTGGAAATAAGTTATTCTGTCCCTGACTTAGTGTGAGAGCCTGGAAATAAATATTCTGCCCCTGACTTAATGTGAGAGTCTGAAAATAAATATTCTGTCCCTGACTTAGTGTGAGAGTCTGGAAATAATTTATTCTGTCCCTGACTTATTGTCGAGGTTGAGAGCATTTGGCATTTGCGGTGATCTTTTCAAGATTTCTAGAAGGTAATGAAGTAATCTTTTCTTTCGTATGAAAGTGTACTTTTTGTGCATTTACAACTTTGCTTTTCTTGATCTAATTATATATTACACGCATCGTTGGAATTTGCGAAAATTTAATTCAATGACCTAACCTTCTGTTCCACCTTTCCCACTCACGCAAGAAACAGTGCGCCACTCACACCCTTCCCACTCACACACGCAAGAAACATTGCGCCACTCACACCCTTCCCACTCACTAAAAAAACATTGTGCCACTCACACCCTTCCCACTCATTCACGAAATATTGTTGCGCCACTCGCACTCACGCACGAAACATTGCCCCACTCACACTCCACTTGCAGGCCCTCGTAAGAAATTCGAGTGAGTTTTGAAGGTGGCGCGTGTAGAGCTTCATGCCATGGCCCCGGCCTGTAGTTCGCTCACAAGAGGACAATTGATCTGCAGTCCTCGCACAGAACGTGACCTCTGCAGCCCTCGCTGTGCTCAAGGGCCCGTGTGTTCTGCCAGACCGTCTTGGCACAACTCAAAATTGGCGCACAAAGCTTCTTCTTAATTTTTTTCGTCTATTAATATCGACCGGGTGGTGTTGTTTGCATTTAAAATTATACGCGATGTGTTTGTAGGGGAGCATGGTCTGTATTAATTCATCCGAGTCAGTTTAAAATGGAATTCAAGCGTGTTGCAGGGGATTCGGACCTGTCAAGCTACCAGCTCTGAGGTGCGCTCTATGATGTCCTGTTTTCATTTAGAAGTGCAACACTGCAGGTTTTGGAGCGATGTCTACAGAACGCAGCTTTAATTCGGCGAGAAACAAACAGTCCTCAGTGTGAAGGAAGACTGCGTAGTTCAAATATATCACTCCTGTCCTATGCAAACATTGCTGCAACTGAATTTCATGTCATTCTGAGATATTGAAATCGAGACAAACTCACCAGCTCTTTTATCGCAAAATGCTTGCATTCGCAAGCCCTGTCAACTGAAAATTTAAAGTCCTCGTTTATTTTTTTTGCAGAATGGATTCGCTGCACTGATGATGGATTTCGTCTCCAAAGCGATTTCTTAGTGACCGTGAACAATTTCACTAGCATTCTCTTCGTTTGTTAAATTTGTACCGTGAGTGATTAAAGCGAAGTGATGACTTGTCAGAAAATCTAAATCCTTCAATGACACAAATGATAAAGAAGTAGAGGTGAAAAATGCCGAGTTGAATTTCGACTAAAATCACAACCTACGATTGAGGCTTAGACAAGATAACTGCAGCGCCAAAAATTAAAATCAATCAAAATATGTCGACAGAAAAGATAAAGTTCAAACCGATGTAATCGTTGACAAGTACATATGAAACAAAATTACGTGACGGGGCATTAAGCAAAAGGGATACTAGAAAATACACGCGTGCTGTAAACCTGAGATACGAAAAACCAGGTCACGGAACTGGAAATAACCCGAGCACTCGCAAACTTGAAGTGGGCTGCAATGTCAGGCAGTCGATGTCGCGTGGCATAAACATTTTCTCCACAGCAATTAGCTAAAAACGAGCAGTTTCGGTTAATGTTTACAGTAGCTGTCATTTTTCAATGTTTTTTTTAACATAGAGACATATTATGTGCGTAAAGATCCAGCAAGCTCTGCATAACACGAAGAAAAAATATGTATTTAACTTATACAGGCATTTCATCATGGAAAAGATGTAATTTAATCTCAAATTTTTAATAACTATGGAACCAAAACTAAATTTTAATGAGCTGCTAATCAACTCTTTTTCATGAAATATAAAGATGAATGTAAGCGAATAAAAAAACTAGATTCGACGACCACTTTAACTATGGAGAAAAACATGCAGTAGGGTAAATTATTTTCTCATTTAAAACTTAGGCGCTGTACATACTTGTGCAAGGATCATTCATTCACTATTTTACAGAAATTGTTTCACCTGAAAATCTTGGCTGCAGCATTCGGCCTCATTATTCTTTCAAACTCGACATGACTTGGCCAGAATATACAAGTAGCAAAGTAGCCCAACCCACGGAGATTTGATTGGCTAAAAGAAGCAGCATCACAAAAAATGCATGCTTGTCAATACCTTCTCGTGTTGTGATCGACCTTGTCTTACGAATCGTTAAATTTCAATTTTCTTCCTCATTTTTGTTTTCGCGTGTGCAGTCACCAAAATATCAGAGGGCACAAGCCGTCCGATATTCACGAACTTATACCGATGGTGAACTATTTCCAACACCCCAGCATTCAATTCACAAGTTTCTAAAGCGTAAACGGCTTACATCACACATACAATCCACATACAAGCCCTTATACGGTTCACAGACCACGTACGAGTGCATGTAAATCAGCACACGTATACGCATCCATTAGCTCACACGCACTCACACGCACACGGTTCTCCAAGCATACGCACGCAAACAGCTCCCCACATGCAAAGCTATAAAACGATGCAGTCTTAGCCTCTCATGCGGGGCTTCCGAGCATCACGCTGGGATGTCCGTCGAAGATCGTAAAAGATCCCGGCTTAAAGGATGATATGTATCCAGAGGCCGGAACAACCCCTGTCCGCCGCAAAGGGGAACAGTAGAGGTGCAACGTGATCCGGGATCTCCCCACCGCGTCTCAAGAAGGGGGAATTGGTCTCAAGAGAACCCGCGTTGGGGATTATGTGGACAGGATATGTGAAGCGTATCATGTCGAGCAGCATGTCTCGTGCATGTCAGGTCCATCATGTTGAGACGTATTTTTCTGCCTTGAGTGATGCGTTGAAAAATGTACTCGAACCCATTTTTAAATCCACATAGTCAAAGTTCAGCGACTTGAACGATACCTCACCCTGGTTGAATGTGCTCAAGTGGGTAGATTAAAATGGATAAATGCGTACTTCACCGTTGATTTTATTTTAAAGTCTTCCTCCGTAAATTATATGCTGTCATTCATTTTAGTATGTACTATATATACCGTATACACCAGTGGTGATAAAAAAAATGCATTTATATATTGTTATAAGGGTTGCACTATCCCTACTTCACCAAAATCTTGCTCGAAAAAGCTACCCATATAAAATGAATAGGTGTGTGTGTACACTTCTCTTTATCTTTAAGGGTACATAAAAAACTTCTCTCCCCGATCGAAGCAAACCGTTTGAGGTTCTCAGTTGTTAACTAAACTTCGCTAAGTTGGCGTGAATTCTGAATATTCTTCGTGTGCCAACACTATTTTGCCGAGCGGCTTCCCCGACTTTACTCCTCAAACTGCATTTTTATTCCCTTGAGCCTCTGATGCCTTGTTCAGTATTGGAGAACTAATCCTCCACACACGTGTTCTCCCTGAGAAATAGAAGATGATGTCCCTCTCACGTGTTTCTATCCCTTTTCCTGCTTGTCATCATCTGAAGTTCTGAAAAATATTTGCATTTGAGCAATTCGCTTGGATTATGTTTTCATGGTGTTTGCTCCAGGTGCTGTAATATTTCCTAACTAAGGATCAATAGTTTCTAAGCTCTAATTTCATTCACATTATTGTACGCGCTTAAGCTGCATGACAAAAGGAAGAATCATTCTATTCGAAACACCTTTAAGGCATCTGAATAGGGTATCATTTTATTATTGTTACACTGAAATTTTCACTCTCCTATGCACTGCTACTGCGCTTAGTAGTTGTCAATTTATCTACTACCTCATTCGTTAAATTTATACCTGGATGCTTGAATAAATTTCCACAAATCTGTGTCTCAGTTTCCTAACTGTTTCACTCAAACTAACTTCTAAGATTTTCTATGTACATTCTACCACAATTATCATCAACATCTCATTAGGCCGACAGTCTAATCCTGAATAACAAACAATTAACTATTCCTTAATTATCAATTAGCCTCTGTGGGTGCCGCTCCATTGTGTACTCTTAAATTTGATCTCATTTGAACCTCGAACATATACCGAGTTTGACATAATTTCTGCTTTATTCATAATTCTGTACTTACTGATGCGGTGTACCTTTTAAATTTCCCATGAGCTTATAGCCTGACATATTGCACATAATTGCCTTCGTATTAAAAGGTTTGATTAAAAAACATTCTTTTTTTTAAATGTGGAATGGCTGATACGCTTGAGCCAAACGCAAGCTCAGACTCTCCGAGGATTATCTAAAGATGAGGAACCGATTCCCCCGGAAGAAATGGCAATATTTGCAGAATCGGAGAGCTTCTCAAGCAAGAGGAAACACAGACACCGACTTAAGATAGAGCGATTCAGCGAGTGTTTGCTGATGTGCTCGATCCACTTTGTCGGACTGCCACTGGAAATATTTTGCGCGTACTTGGAAGGCGATTATCTAATGATCCCAGTGGTAGATATATGTGATAGATACTAGTGATAGATACTTGGTGTGGGGTAGATATGTGTGGTAGAATGAGTCACAGTTGTTGTGTGTGAGTCTTGATGAAGTTTGAAGCTTGTCATCTAAGTTCTAAAGTATGAGTGCAGCGTAGACTACCTATACCTACAGTCTCTCTGCAATACAATACTACATAATACTACCCATCATATGGAGTAAAAAGATGTGCAGAATGCGTTCTGTATCTACGAAAGTGTTAGCGTGACGAAAAGAGTTGTTGTGGAACGTTACACTTTTATAGGTCGTCATGTAATGAGATCGTGACTTGTACTTCTCAGTACCACACCAAATACCATACCGTGCAGTATATTGAGCATAAAAAATTAAGTTAGCAGTTGAAACCACAAGTTATATTAAAGTTGATCAAATAAATTCAAATCAAAATGAGCCAACATATACAGTATTAAACGTCTCAAAGTTAATCAGACATTCCTGATGCTATATGCCATAATATTATGGGTAAATTTTATCTTAATCTTTGACTTGAACTAATTTCGCTTCGATGGGGAATTTTCGACTACCCTTTTCCAAAAATTAGATAGTTAAATATTTGGTTCATTAACCGTAGAGTTTTACATTTCAACATTTCCTAAGATGTGTAATGTACATATAGAGTTACGCTCAAAATACTTGAGAATATTTAAATAATATATGAGATATCTACGCTACGAAATAAAAATTATTAAAATGATATATCAATGAATCTTTCTTTCATGTTTTTGCATTTTTACATTTTTGAGTTATAACTCCCTTCGAATATACAGCAACGCGGTTCCTTTCCGCAACACGGCACTTGATGTTGAATCCTGTCTCATAACTTACGTGCTTGGTGATGATATAGACTACACAACACACATGGGGCAGGTATATGCTACACAACACACACGGCGCGGAGTTATGCTATATGCCACACATGGGCAAATATATGCTACACAGCACACTCGATTCAGAGTCATACCATATATATATATATATATATATATGGTATGTCTCTGCACCATATATATATATATATATATATATATATATGTATGGTGCACATGGTGCAGATATATGGTGCTTATATCTGCACATGGTGCAGATATAAGCTGCACAGCACATATGGTGCAGAACAATGCAATAAAGTATATACTAGTGGTGGAGAATTAGAATGTACTATCCAGTACATTTGGTAGATATTTAAAGCATAATAGCGGATATATATTGCATAAACCCATCTTACTCCACAGGGGCTCCATTTGAACCTATTACAGCGATCTCTGCTTGCTTGTACACACCAGCAATAATATTAATGCAAGCTCTTTCCATTGTTAATTCGTATGATAGAATGAATTTCTGTACGCTTGACGAGTGTTAGCTCTCAAATGTTCCGAACTTTCCCCTCAGCGAGAAGTGTGCAACATGAACGATTGCTACCCAGCGACAAGCGCTCTTTTGTACAGCATAAAAGTACCCTAGGGAAAGCCTTTCCCTGAATTTTCCCTTGTGCATCCAACCTGAATATTTGCGTGCGAAAGCCCGTCATGATTTAGCAGCCTCTCTCTATAGCCTGACCTGTTGAAAAATTGTTCAAATGAAAATTAAATGAGAAGTAAAATTTGCACGCAACTTGTAAGAATCTTTGCTGATTATGATGTGAATATTTTCGTTTTAATTATAAACAAACAACAATTATATGGTTTTCTGTAGCCGCCGCTCTAAATAAATCATGTAGCTCAAATTCTAATTTCTGCGGATGGAAACTGTAAAATTATCAAGGTTGAACTGCACAAAGCAGTTCAAATTAGAAACTTCCTAGAGCTATTTCAACGAAATTTAATTTTTAGCACTTGTATATTATTGATCATTTTGACCGAAGTAAAGGTGTGCTGTCACATAAGGCGCCGCGTCAAGGATCAATACATCTCTGAAATCATTTGTTGTCTTTGTTTTAGACGATGATACAGTCGTACTATCGACAAGAGTCAAAAATATCTGTCAGAAACTGAAATATTTTCGAAATACAAGATACTTTAGGAAATTCGTCAAACTTCTGGTATAATCTTTTTGTACTCAAATTGAAGCGAATGTGTACTGATGATATACAAGACACGAATAAAAATTACTGAAAATTTGCAGTAATCTATAGGTATGTATGAAATTATCTGGATTTATGCCGATTTTCACTTAGTTTGGTGGTAGATTTGAAGTAGCAATGAAGACGACCAAAGTTATGAAGCCTTCACCGATTTTACAAGTACCACTTTAGCCCTCCATTGCTCCATGTACCGCATTAATTGTAGTGAATATAAATGCCACTGCGTACGGTGTGTGTTCCTTTAACCAAGTCTGCAGCCTCCAACGAGAAGCATGCCTATTGTCCTGCTGCTCTTGTTTGTTTAACGCCCAATTTATTTACCGTTAACGAACGTTAAGGAGAAAATATACATACCATAAAAAATACTATCCGACCAGAATATTTTCGGGCAGTATGGGCTTAATGCGGCACTAATGAACTATTCCTTTCGGTACAGTTAAAGCACTCTATTAGAATTGAACGTCGAACAAAAATATAACCTAAGCCCACTCTACCTCGCGATGCTCGATGGAAAAAAGAACTCGGTCTGAAATTTTCCTACGCAATCTTGACTCTTTACTGCGTTGCCTTTTGTCAAAAATTGCCTTGAATAATGCAAAAAGTTTTCGTGACGAGACTGCAGGTTGTGGGTGAGATTCTAATGGTCAGTTAATAAGAGCACGCAGTATTGAAGAACTCTTGAAAGTTAAGGGGGTCTGCAGCTGTTGTTATTATAGGACAATGAAGTTAACTGTTTGTTCTTAGCAGGGTGTGTTTGAAATCAGCATCAACTCGGCATGCAGGTACTTTACCCATCAACATATCTAAAAAAGTTAATCTGTATCTATGAAGGCCGCAGTTCTAGTGTACATTTGAGATATTCAGCTTTGATTCAAAACTGTTGCTTGACTCTCATTATTAAAATTGTTGTAATTTTTCGAGTAGATGCATGAAGACGCAATCTGAAAATGTCCCTAAGAATTTAAATCTTCCAAGATGAAATCTTCACAATCTGACCACAAAGCAGGGCGGAGTGGAGGAGTGAAGGAGGGGAGGGGGAGGAGAAGGGAGGGGGAAGGGTCCACAAATACTTGAGATATTGGAACAAAAGGCGACCCCTGGTGATGAAGAACAAAAGGAACAGAACAGATGGGCTGCTGAACCCCCGCTTCTTTGTTCGTAAATTAGAGCTCGGGAAAGTGAACAACAATGAAAGGAAGTATCCTTCCTCCCAGAGCCGTCTGGCAGCTTCGGAAATTTGTATTCGGAAAGTGATGCCTCGAGTGAGGGCATTGCTCCGGAAGTGTACAGCAGTGAGGGCATTGCTCCGGAAGTGTACAGCAGTGAGGGTATTGCTTAGAAAGAGTTCAGCTTAGGAAGCAGAAGGGGTATTGCTCTAAAAAAATAGAGCAGAGATACTATTGCTCTGGGAGGGTATAGCAGCGTGAGTATCGTTCAGAAAGATTAGAGCAGTGAGAGTATCGCTATGCAAGAATAGAACATTGGGAAAAAATATTTCTCAGGAGTAGAACAGTGACTAAAAGTATTACATAAGAAATGCAGAACAGTGCCTAAAAGTATTGAAGAATAGAAGAGTGACTGACAAAATGACTTAGGAAAAGTGGAAGCGTAAATAGAAATAAGGTCACGGACTTCTAGAGCAGTCATTGAGTGTTGCTCAGCCCACTCGAGCTGTGAGAGCAACTTTTGGGGCATATGTCCCGAGCTGTTCCGTCATGTGTCCAGAGCTGTTGCGGCATATGTCCAGAGCTGTTGCGGCATATGTCCAGAGCTGTTGCGGCATATGTCCAGAGCTGTTGCGGCATATGTCCAGAGC
>VOMN01034633.1:0-13833 GCA_014899125.1 Orchestia grillus
GCAGCACCAACAGCAGCACAGCACGAGCAGCACCAACAGCAGCACAGCAGCACGAGATTGACGGCAGCACAGGATCGCACGACAACCTGGACGGCGGGCTACCTGTTTAATGACACCAGGGATTGGGACTGCACCTAACAGACGTAGGACCTCTCCCTTCCTGTACCGCTCCCGCCCCACCACCAGCCGCCTCATCCGCAGCTCGCACTTGGCCTGACTCATTAGCAGCGAGCTGCTCTGTGGCACCCCTGTACCAGCGCGAGCGCTGCTCATTTGATATGGAATACGTGTTTATTGCTCCTGCGCAGGGGTGTGTGTGTGTCTCCTGTGTAGCGGTGGTCATAGAAGACAGCTACAATATATTTTGTTCTTTGAACTATCGGATCCTCCTCCAACTTCACGTCTACTCGGGTGCCTGGGCGCGATTGGTGTCTCACGGGATGTGAATTGGATAGAACCCAAGAAAGAATAGGCCACTTGGCTCATTCCTGTTTCCATATGAAATTGTATTCATTTCGACGTCGACACAGCAACTGATTAAGCTTTTAACTCAATCTTCTTCTGCGCTGCAACTACCCCCAAGTGAATATTTTACCCCTAGAAAAAAAAAACATCATCGTAGAAAAGGTATCAAGACTTCAATATAAACGAAATCCTCATTCATGCCGAAAACTAATTGCTCGTCAACTTCTCTCGAAATCACTGATATTTTATCCGCAAGTCCACGAAATAAGGACGTACAATCTGAACATTCCCGACTACTCAGACCCCTACCGAAAGTGAACCTAATAACTGAACTTTATTACATAAACGCTGAAGATTGAACCTCCCCCCCCCCAGAATACGGGGCAAAAAAATTACAAAAAATGCGATTAACAATTTTCCGAAATCATGCACAAACGTATCAAGGATTGCAAAAAAACTATGCTCCAAAGAATGTCATCTAAGATAAACGCAATTATAGATAGAGCGAAGTATTCCCATCCCAGACCAGTGAAGTTAATATCGCTCACAGCTCCATCAAACATTTCCAAATTCACATTTGTATGCACTCCTCAGCCTCATTCCGTCGCTCGGCATCACGAAAGCGCAGCACAATGACGGTACTCATTGACACCAAGTACCTTAGGAAGCACCACGGCTACACGGAAACAAGACCTTCGGAAGTAAATATGCCACTGTGAACTGAAATCATAACGAACAAGAATAGAGTAGATAAATCCTTGCTCCATGTGCTGCACTTACCTCGATTTTATATCTTTTCTTTCCTTCAATAAAGGCTTAGCGCTAACGATGGATGCACGCCCTTCATGCCTGGATAGCTACAAATAGGTTACGAGCTTTTGCAGCTCGCGCTACAGTCGACTATCGGTCCGAGATGAATCTTTACGTTGGTCCATTCGTTACTCTCAAGCAAAGAAATCATAACAAAGTCTGCCGAGGCCAGCTTTCAATGGTTTAATTCGGAAAACGTTTTTGTGCGCAGGCATTTGAACTTATGAGTAACTGGTCTACTAAACGATGCTCTAACCCAGCGGTTCTCAAACTTGAGGTAATGAAAAGGTGACTGAAAAAAATTGTGAAGTCATAAGTGATAAATTTAACTCGAATAACAATGAACATCAAAACTTGATACACAGTGTTAGAAAAGAGGAAATAAATAAACAGTATATTAGTTTTTGATGTTATTGTTATTCAGTTCACGTTCATTACCCAATTATGACTTCAATTTGCTCCCGTCCCCCCTCCATTACCGCTGGTCTGGGAGCCCCTGCAGTAGGGAGGGAGATCAGGTACTCACCCATTATAGTGAAGGTAGTCCGGCATACATCATCCCTCGCGCAGGAGCTGCATCGCCGCCAGTGCCGGGGCTTGTTACGATGCACAAAGATCACTTCACTTCACCCTGGCTACAGCACTAGTTTAGCACTCACTGTTTCATCAACAAAGTGACCAAAACTATTTTAAGAAAGGAACTCTTAATAACAAACGACCAAATTATCGCAAGAAAAAGTATAAGAAATTTCACTTCACTTATTCAGGATTAGCTTCGGGCTCTCAAAAGATTTTTCAGTTAGAAAAGAAACACATAGTACCATGCAACCTTGAACACTAGAAACACAGAAAATTTTAATATAGCAATAAACAAGACATCACTTAGATGGTGGTAACTTGAGATATCACTCAAAACACGACATTCGGTAACACACCCACAAATTACACAAATGGTAATGAACTTCACCCCAGAAAATCCAGGTGTTACGAGCTCATCAATAGCAGCTGCGACACAGGTAAATGTTGTACTAGAAAATTTTGAGAGCTGGGCTTCGCAAAAGAAGTGCAACACACCAGTTTTCTTCCAAATATGCTGTACAAAATCGCCCAGAAAGCCATTAAGTGCATTGGTAAAAATAAAAAAGATTGAAGGACGAATGGAGCTCCATAATAGAACCCAGCAATGAACTTCACTCTCACTGTCCATTTCCTAATCATACACAATCTAAAATCTAAACGCTAAGACATATTTTCGCAAAAATGATGAATCACAATACAAACAGTGCACATTCGTTTTTGTGAGACCAGCGCTTGAGATATACTTTATGAACGCTAAACTGTGTCATTGATATAAGAAACTTACCAACATTGCAAAATTGGCAAGGATCATTGCAGTTTCACATTTCGTGCCCCAATACGACACAGTACATGGTCAACCCTTTCGAACAGTTTTCACTGAAGTAGCAATGCGGACCAAAATTAAAATCTTCCATGTATCCAGTAACTCGCATGCAAATTCCTGAAAACCTGCAACTACCGTAGCCAATTCCTAAACTCTTCTTTCATACACAAGAAGTTATATGGTCACCTGAACTGATGAACTGCAGTTAAGCAAGACTATAGAACCAGGTCAAATTTCTCTGGTGCTAGAAAAGATATTGTTAGACCTTGACTCTAGCTCTGTTTTATAGACTCTGAGTAAAATTATATTAAAGGGTCATTATCCATCCTAGACATTGAATAAAAACATAAAAATTAAGCATAAAATGTTGGGACAGACACAAGGGTTGAAGAATAAGTGTATGTTATATTCATCACTTTGCTTACAGTCATGAAACTTAGACAACTCCGTGAGGTTTTACACATCCAGCATTACAACTAATCAAAAGGTAATTGTAATCTGTGCGGGACAATGCGACCAGTCCCCATAGCATAGGATAGACAAACCTAACTTAACCTAACCCTACTCCCCATCCTTTGCCCTTTGAAGAAATATTTTTGAAAGAGAATATCAATATATTCAGGTATTTGGTAATTTATATAATGACCACCATTTAATGAGTGTTCCAACAAATTTTTTTCATGTTGCTTTATTTAGTTTCTACTCATATCATACCTCAACAACTTGCTGGTGCACACCACTAAAATTGGCAAGGCATTGGACCATGAAAAGGATGGCCTGCATCTCAATTGCAACAACTGAAGAGGATGCTCAGCTATGTAAAAACGATTATTGGCATTCTCAAGTGCACCACACAAATAGCAAAGCAATCATAGGCACATATTTCAAGCATTATTGCCTCTAGTGGACATTGCACCATGGTTATTCCCAACATGTAGGTATCTACTGACTTTCATTGTAACAAACTCATTTTGCACCATTCTTGAAAGTCAAATTTAATCACAGAAAAGCAAGATAGTCTTCCATCCTACATTCCTCCCACCATCACCACTGAGTTCATAGAGCAACACAGCTGTGTCTCAGCTATTCGTTTGGTACACCATGCATACACATTACAATGGCAACACACTGAGAAATATTACAAGAATGGCTTGAATTATTTATAGCATCCCACCAGGTCCCACTGGGCAGGGGCTGGTGTCAAAACTACATACATATATATATATTATATATATATATATATCTATGTAGTGTCCATAGATATATGGACACTAGTGATTGACCATCTAGGCAGAAAAAGAATCAGTTACATCAAATAACATAAGATATCAGTTCCACCAATAGCAAGAGTTATAAGGGAATTGAGAACTAAATTCAATTTTTGATGTCAATTTTCTATTTACTAAACAAGTTTCTAATCGATTTTTAAATGTTTTTGTGTCAGTAAATGGAAAAGGTACAATAAGATTTTTAACTTTTATACAAACTGAATCAACAATTTGAATCTACTACCTTTTGGTTAAAGATTGAATCATTTTTATAGGTTAAAGATTGAATCATTTTTATAGGTATGATAATTTTTAAAACAAATGTGACTACCCATGGCAATGCTTACCTATTATCTAGTAAAACAACACTGAAGTGTAAGACTACTGCATTTACAACAGCTCTATGATCTAATCATACATGCAATAGATACCTCAGTCAACCCTACAAATAATCAACACTTTCTGACAGTCACAATGCATTATTCTCTCAACAGGGATTACAAACTTGAACTTCCCTTGACAATGCAAGGGTTAGACTCAGGACATGATGGACTTCAACCCCAGTCAAATAAGCCACATTTATGCTGATGCAACACTTCTGTCTGGTTGTGCAAAGAGATACAGCAGATCTAAAAGAAATCTATGACCTAAGAAAACTAGATTGAATTATCCCATATCACTACTGTCATTCTAATGTAATCTACAGGTAAAGTGATGGTGACATACCAACCAACCAAATTCAAAAAATTCTGAAAGTATAATAAAAGAAACATTTATAGAACAACTTCATCACAAGCCAATCAGTAACAGAAGTGCAAGAGGCTTTTCCAAACACACTGCACCTTCCAACCAATATAAAGTTAGCAATCACACCCCCTTCATGGAATTCAAAATATCAAGAATACCTAGTTCTATACTTCTATTGCCACTGCACACCAGTGAAGTTACTCTTTTCTTCATAATTGACAGAGAAAAATGAGAGTTGTATCCAAAAGTTCATTTATCCAAAATAAATTACAACACCAAATGTGGTAGCTTAAATCATCTTAGAAATATCTTAATAACCTCCAAAATCATACAACTTACTTGACTATTGCACTTGCATAAACAATATTTCATTTTATGGAATTTTTATTTCAAGGTCATTAAACACATGAGCTGTGACAGAACAAAAAATGAAGTGATTGACATCTCTTTCCTAATACAGTAAGTCCTTAAATCGAAATTCTTTCTCCAGTAAATTCACAGTTTGGTAATTACTACCCTGGATTCTATTTATGGTTGGAGGTTCTATACATCAATTTCATTACAACCACATCCCCTATAAATTTTCATGATACGAGGTCTGTACAAAAAGTATTCAGGCTTGAGCAAGGGAAAGAATTTCTGCATGTGAGTGGAAAGGACACTCAATCCCTTTCAAGTAGGCCCATAGTGATTGCACCACTATTTCAGCTGTGCCTCTGTTGCTGGAAGCAGTTTTAGGAAGGTCCTTATGAAATGATGCGCAGTTTTTACATCGCATTGTCTATCATCTCAGAGCGGGACTCAAAACAGGACTCTTTTGGCATTATTTTCATCTTCTGGAACAACCAAAAATTACACAGGGCCATGTCAGGTGAGTCAGGAGCTTTGTAAACCTGTAGAATGCTGTACATGATCAGGTGAGTCTGGACCCGGAGTGATAAATGAGCCTGTGCATTGTCGTGATGCAGATGCCAGCTGCATGCAGCCCACAGACCAGGTCTCATGTGCCATACTGCATCAGAAAGATGACTTCTCAGTAGTACTCTTTATAGATGGTCTGCCTATATAGTGCGTACTCGTGATGCACAATGCCCCTGTAGTCAAAGATCCCGCCTGATACAACTCAAATGCCTCTAATTTGATGAAATTTTATGTATTTTACAGAGAAGCTACTCAGAGATTCCGAAATACCTCTTAGTTTGGCCTCAAAGAACAAGCCACATCACCTTCACTTTGATGCAAATCTGTCATATTTTTTGACCTTGGGTGCCACCATTGTGATGACTGTGCCTTGGTTTCTGAGTTGTACTCATACACCCAGGTTTCCTCACCAGAGATAATAGTTTTCAGAACCAAAGGATCATCACTTTTCACCCATTCTAACGTGTTTTGCACAACTATAAAATGAAGTTGTTGCTCCATTGAAAGTAGCCTTGGCACAAATTTTGCTAACACTCTTTGCATACCCATACCCTCAATCAAAATGCTATTTATAGAACCAATGCTGGCCCCAACCTCAGCAGCAATCTCTCAGACTGTAAAATGTTGGTCTTCCATGACCAGGGTCAACACTTTCTTGATGACATTTTGACTTGTTGTTGATCTTTAGGGTGGGACATAGGTCACTCTTCCCAGACACACTGCCATCTTTGAATCAGTTATACCACACTTTGATCTTAACAACCCCCACAGCATCATCACTGAAAAACAGTTGGATTTTGCAAATTGTTTCTGCTTGTGTATCCCTAATTTTCTGGCAGACCTGGATGCACTGCCACTGCTGCATGCAATTGGTCATCTTCAAAAAACTGTGAATACATCAAGCACATGTCACATGGAGCCAGTCTCTAGCAGCTACTGACATGCCCAGTGGTGATCTAAGAGACAAATATTCATACACGCACATGAAGGTTCCTGCTACATGTATGCAAAGTTGCCATACCTACATCATCCTTTGTTAGTTGGAAAAATGAGGATGGGTGTTTTTTGTTCAGACCTCATATATCCTTAATTCCAATGCCAACCTCATGTCCAATTGGCTGTCATGCAATATTGCCACCAACATCCAATGAGTCATCATGCAAAATAGCCAGTAACAACCAATCAGTGATGCCTGTAGCATAAAATCAGGTACAGGGAGTCCTCATTATGCAGTAATTCTTTAACCTTCCCTATAGAACTATTTTCATGTCAGAAGGCACCCATGCAGATATGAAAATACATGTAAATAGTCATAGAAGAAAGGATAAAGGATTACTGTATGACGACTCCCTGTCTCGATCAAAATTGCCAGCATCATCCAATTGGTTGTCATGCTATAATGTTAGTGATATCCAACTGCTGTCATGTGAAAAATACCTAATTGCTTGCAATCCTAGCAAACCATCAAATTGACAGTCATGTCAATTAACAATTAAATAATTAATTATCAAAGTAAACAATTGATTGCTAAAATGTAACTTCCTACGGTGGTCAAGCCAATATTTCCAATCCAGGGTTATGCCAAAAATTATACAGCAAGTCAAGCCAATGGCACATCACTATCACAGCCATACCTACTTGCAATACCATGGTATTGGTTACCATTTTCACAGACTCCCCCATGGCTGTGACAACTGCAGATGCTTGCTCATCAACACAATAGTACTTCTTGGAGCCTAGCATTACAGTGCAGATCTTTTATCTCAAACTTATTTTATATAGACCACAAAATTATTGAGATTTAAATCAAAAGAATGAGCATAAAGAAGTACACTTAATTTCATGAAATTCATCTCAGGGTTTGCATAACCATGTCATATGTTTATTTTAATACACCAAGTTAACACAGAAAGACTTTAAATAATGTAACAAAATGCCTATATAATAAATATTACTATCAGTACTAATATATCACTATTAAACTACCAAAAGTACTTTGGTATAAGAATCACATTATAGTTGAAATGAAATATGTAAGTCTCACAAATAAAATTTCACTTTGAAATAACACAATGGGATGCAATGAGACAAAACTAATGATTCACCATTTACAGAATTGACTTTAGTTGTTACACTACTCGTGACAAATGCACCCTGAGGTATGGCAATATAGAGAGAAGCCCCTGCACCAGTCAACAAATATTTCTAATTCTTCAACTTATTGCAGATTATCAGAACTTGGTAACTTATTTCCAATGAACATTATCAACCTGCACCTTCATATTTTTAATACTTTTATGCATAACATACCAATTCAGATTATATAATTTGCCCACAGAATATAGGATGCCTATGTTACAAGTAGTTGTAGTAGTGAGGATAGCAGTGCTGTAGTAAGTAGTATCAGCTGTATTGATGGCAGTACTTTAGTAACTCAAGACTACTTTGCACCAAAAGAGAAGGGACCATTAAGTATGGACTTAAGGGAATGGGAATTCTATGCACAAGGTATGTTCTCACACAAGATTTCTTGTTTATAGACACATCCAATCATGAATGCACAGGAAGAAAAGATGAGGAATTATTAGTGAAGAAGGCATTAAACTGAAAAAAAACAAAGTAAGCAGGACAGAGAGAAGTCCTGAAGGCATAACTACAGCTAAAATAAGCTAACAAAAATCTCTTGGGGATGCCAGTCTCCAGAACATAAAATAGACAAGCCTAACTGATCTAATCCTATTGCCTATGATCTTCTTCTTGTTACTATGGAAAACCCATTGCCAGGTAACATCCCACATGAAATGAAGATGCTGAGGGCAGTCCCATATATGCTATGCTCCTTGAGAGGGCTTTTTAATAAATTTGAAAAACCAATTGATATTATAATTTTATACTTTTTTCTTGCACAAAATAATAAAGAAAGGTAGTGCTAATTAAATGATCAGTCTTTATTTTTACTTATAAGAATACAGCAGAAAATTTTATATCCAATCAGCTCTTCAAATGAAATAAAAGAACTCAAAAATGCTCATCTACACAGTATGTTTCCTACATTTTTGAAGTTAAAGCACAATTGCAACCAGATCACAAAATCTAAGAAATACAAATAAATTAGTAATAAAATGCACCACACCTTCGAAAAAACCATCAGAAAATTACTCGTCATTTAGAAAGACTGAAATACTGGGACAGCATGGAATATCTTAACATCTCTTTCAATAGGTGAAAACCCCAATAACAACCATCACCAAGATGTTTCTTGTGGCAAAATACCTGTTCATGTTTAAAGTTCAGCTAAATTTAACAGCTTCTGATCCCAAAAATTTCCAAGATACGACACGCTACAGCACTAATGGCACCGTCACCATTGAATGAACGAGTAGTGCCATATGAAACGTTCAACCATTATTTTATGAGCTTCATTCTTATTTTCAAATAAAGATGAGTTCCGTTTATTGTTCTTTCTTAATTTGAACGTAATAGTAAGATGAGGCCCATAGACCAATCGAGTGATGCAGAGCACCACGTCCAATGCCTAACACATGATAGCCAGCAAGCAAACGGACGTGTAGGAAGTGTGGAACTTGTTGAGGTCCGTCGGCGTCACACGATGAAAAGATGCTAAGGTCCCGTGCAGCTGAACTTCTCAAGCGCACATGTATTTCGGTTTTGAAAACACTTGCTACAACAGCAAAGAGAGGTACGGTGAACACAGAGCGAACCTCATATAAAAATATCAGTGTCAGTCAATAGGCACTTCTTCTAGCATTACACAATCGACGGAGTGGCAATGTGGACCTGCACTACAATCCTTAACGCACTACGAGCAAAATCGACTTCACTGAACCAACTCTATATTTCAGAATTATCATTCACAAACACTCGTACTTTTCTGTTTTAAAACAAAATAATAGAGCAATCAAAATATGAGTTATGCAAAGACTGGCCAATTGCGAAATACGCACGAGAAAACATGCACACCCTCACTTTACAACGTCATACATGACACTGCCATGGTCATTTAATCTGTGATTGAAAAAAATAAGTTTACCATTAAAGCTACAAAGTTATTTTACACACAGAATCGCTAGTAATGAATCCATTTTACGAAGAAGAGCACCTTCAAAAGAAATAAATTGCAATATAAATAGCTATCAAAATGAACTTCTGGTGGTGACGGGGAACATCCCGTTACTAACGTTATGAAAATGTGAAATCAGTAAAACTCGAATTTCATTTTCTAAGCAATAAATTCAAAAAATTATCTGCAAATATATAAATCATTCAAGCATACAAGTATATATAAAAGGCTAAATAGCTCAAACGTCGTACATATATTTAAATATTTGGCTTTTCAAACAGTGTCCATGCAGCAACAGACCGGTATTATGGAAGAACTTTCATTTTTTCAAATTGTCTCGTCTTAGTTTCCTTCGTTTCGGACGAGCAGTTCATTGATATTTGCCTATTTTGCTCTTTAAATGTTAAAATATATGCATTTTTGCTATTACCTACTAAAAATGCCTCATAAAACTTTAGACTACTCATCATGGTCAATTTGGAGCATGAAAATAAGTTCAAACTTAGATGGTGATCAGTAAGTTTTGAGAAAAGTCACTTGTTTATCTATGTGGAGGCTCGTGAGATCTTGGATGAAAGAAACTCCCGACTTCAGTGTACTCCGTGGATTTAGATACGAAGTCACATGTCATGCTATGTATTACAGAATTTGTGAACAATCTGGTATGGGAGTTACATATCATCCTTAACAGAAACGATGAGCGTATTCCAAACTGATAACATTTCAACAGTGTTTTCTTACGCTACGAATGGATAAAGCAGCTTCTATTTACCTTTACCATCACTTTCATCACTACATCGCCACCTGGTGTTTCCCAACAGGTACTTGAAGCTATTCAGACGTTTTTCAGGAAATGTTCGTAAAGTGGCAACTTATAAGTAGGAATAAAATACTGTTATTTCATACCTATACAAAGAATGGGACAAGCAAATGATCCTGTATCACAATCATACAGAACTCATCGAAACTGATGTCGTTTGATCCCAGATAGTCATGATTCGCATATAGCCAAGTCAGTCGTACTGAACAGAAGCACATGAATAATATGCGGGGGCGTAGCCAATTGAGGGTCGTACTAAAATACCCCCCTTCCCCCCTCCAACTCTTCTGAGTGTCTGCTATTCAACGGTTTTCGTCGAAGACTGTGTGTATCACAAGAAGACGGATGAGGAAGTCGTAAAGAATTCTGATCCGCTTTTGTCATCGTTTAGGCTGTGATTTCCTAACTTCGCTTCTGCGTACTCTGCATGATATTTGTACCCAGGCAAACAAGCATTTAGGAATGTACGCAGCGAGGATATATTTTTACATCAATTTCGCTTATGTCCAAAATGTGATCGTACTTTAGATCAAACGAAATTCAGTATTCGACATGTAAGACGTGGGCTGAGAATTTTATTATTTAGTTTCGAAATCACAGCTCAAGAGTCATGCCTGATAGAGAAGTTGTGGAGGGGGCATTCCGGAGTGGTGGTGCCGAGTAGGAACTGAAAAGTGGAGGTCACGGAGTGGAAGTTTCGGAGTGGAAATTACGGAGTGGAAGTCNAGTGAGAGTTACGAAGTGGAAGCTACGGAGTGAGAGTAATGGAGTAGGAGTTACGGAGAGCAAGATATGGAGTAGGAGTTGAGAAGTGGAAGCTACAGAGTGAAAGTTACGGAGTAAGAGTTACGGAGAGGAAGATATGGAGTAGGAGTTGAGAAGTGGAAGCTACGGAGTGAGAGTTACGGAGTAGGAGTTAAAGAGAGGAAGATATGGAGTAGGAGTTGAGAAGTGGAAGCTACTGAGTGGGAGTTACGGAGTAGGAGTTACGGAGTAGGAGTTACGGAGTAGGAGTTACGGAGAGAAAGATATGGAGTAGGAGTTGAGAAGTGGAAGCTACGGAGTGGGAGTTACGGAGTGGGAGTAACGGAGGCGATGACTGCAAGTTTCAAGTTGGACTGTGTCGTGTCCAGTAGCGGCAAGGATTGCGAGGTGCGAAGGCTATTTGAGGACAGGTTTATCACGTTAAATAAACAAACATGTTAAGGTACAGAATGTACATATTTAAATCAAAATTTTCAAATATCCTTGATGATGCTTCTTTATTAAATTATCCTACTTAGCCACCTTCGACTTCGATGACTGCGTCTATGCGGGTCCGAAACCGTTGACAAGCTGAAATTAATTGGTCCCTATTCATTTCGGCCATCACCTGAAAAGGTATTGACTTTCAGCAAGCCTATGGGGCTATGAGTATCTCGATTAGTCTTGCTTTCAAAAACGCTTCACACGTAATAATCTATGGGATTTAAATCTGGCGTGGTTGGGGGCCATTTATTGGGGGTCATATGATTGTAAAACTTTTCTGATAACCCATCTTGGGTTACAAGGCTTTGTGAGAAGGTGTGGAGTCTTGCTGAAAGACGTACGGCCTTCCATTGGTTGCTTCATCAGTCCAGGGCTTGACAGCCGTATTTCAACCATCAATGTGTACTGCAGCATTAACCCTAAGCCCCGTGGAAAATTGTGAGACGGCATGATATGGCCTTCACTGCTCACAGCTCCTAAAACCATCATAGGTGCTGTTACAGAAATATTTTTGAAACATTTGTTTACCACAAGTGATTTACATCGAATACCGCTTTACAATCAATTGAGAATGTACAAAAAAACTGGAATCAGAATTTACGCCATTTGTGCGCCCAAATGAGCTACAAGGCTTTTACGGCAACCTGAAAAGAGATGAGGGTTTTTGAATTACGATACCTTAATGATTGATAATGAAAAAGCTTAAAGTCTCACATAGCTATATAAGTTAAAATAACTGAATGAGTGGCTTAAAACTACAAATTAGAGTACAACATCGTATGAGTGAGCATTTTGAGCATGAGATACGCACATACATATAGCTAAGTATACATCCGTACTAATATATGGACGTACGCACATTCCTTCAACACAGCGAGAGAAGGACGGCCTCAAGATTCGCCTTAAATGACTTAAATAAAGTAAATTTGGTGTTTATTAGGAAGAATGGAGTTCCAGAGTCTAGTGCATGCAAAGATAATACAATGATGGGATTTGATGCGTGAGTCATAACGAAGCTCTAGTTATTACAATTCCTGGTGACATGATCATGGGCACGGAATTGGACAGAAATTGTTTTATGGAAGTCTGGGTAACTACTTGTACTAATAGATGTAAACATAAAGTTTCCGAATAAAAATTGGCAAAGATCGAGCAATTTCAGAACTCCCATGTATTTAAAAGAGTAGTTAATGTTCTGATTGCAGTCCAGGTGTGCGATGTCTTCTGTGGCTGTTTTTGTTGAGTAAAAAAAACTTTGTACGTTTTGTTTTTATGGGTCCCATACCATACATTTATTTCATACAGAAGAAACGGGTGAGTAAGTGTAGGATACACTTAAGGACTTTTAGGGCATCAGTTGGCATTATATGTCTTACTTGATGGAGCACACCAATCGATTTCCAAAGTTTTTACAAATGAATGACGTATGTTCACTGAAAGTCAAATGCTTGTCAAGGAATATTCCCAGAAGCTTTGAGTGATCAGTTTGTTTTATTATGCCATTTCTCGCTGTTATCTGCGAGAGTTGATTTTTTTCTGTACGAGAAAAGAAAAAAGAATGCAAGAGTGAAAAAGAGAAAGAAAGAACGAAAGAAAGAAAAAAACTATGATTGCATGTCTTTCAATTTCTAGGGTTAAAATCTTAATTTGAATCGGTTATCTGAAATAAAAAATTATGGTACGAATGGTTAGAGTGTGTAATGAACTGAAAACGACACGTCCTCTAGTTACCCCTGTACCTTGTACTTAAAGTGGCCTAACGCTGCAGATGTTGATGTATGTATTTTCTGCCATCTCATTACGCTACTTCTAATTTGTATTTATGGACAAAATAGTTACCTGCCGGTGTGCTGGGCATGGTGTGGTTAACTGACCAGTTTGCTGGATATCGAATAAGTCTAGCATCAGTTTACTAAATTTCAAATGTAGAGTAATTCTCTTGTCAGTGTAGTAAGTGCACAGTTATTCTTTTATCAAATTAATAAGTGTTGAGTAATTCTCTGGTCAGCTTGATGAGTGTACAGTTATTCTCTGGTCAGCTTGATGAGTGTACAGTAATTCTCTGGTCAGC